>JAYESD010000003.1:53101668-53398087 GCA_036927565.1 Tuctoria greenei
TCCAAGTAATTTGATGAGAAATTCGAAATTCCAAACTCTGCCAAATCTGGACAGAGAGTGGACAGTTTCTGTACCCTGTCACTGTTTCTATCATATCTCTTAGTAGAATTAACGAATGGCTTCATGTAATACATTACTGGAATCCTGAGGTTGTACTTAACAGTGTTGTAATTTATGATTTTTGCATATTTTGATGTTTTGTATCTGGAAAACGTGGAAAAAAATCAGCCATAAACAAACGAGGTCCTGTCAAAATTTTCCCAGAAAAACTGTCACCTTGCAAAATCCATATATCCTCATACGACAAAGCAATGAAGTCAAATAAATACATTCTGGAAATTTCTGTGAGTCTTTTACAACTATGTAGTTGAACTCAATTCCAGATTCTGCATTTAACTGGTTGAAAAGTTTTAATATTTCCAGACTGGTCAGCTGGATCAGAAACTGGACAGTGAAACCAGATTGGAATTCCTCAATTCAAATCCCTTTGGTTCCACATGCTTGTGTCATACCTCATATCCAGAAGATGTTATTCGACGTGCTGGGTTGGGATCGAGTACGTGAGACAATGAACATATCACTTCGAGCGATGACATGTTTGTGTCTTGTACAATAGTGAGGATACACGTATGCTAAGACACTCAACGTCCTGTTGTGACCAACGATAGCCGAAATGGATTTCCATCAATGAAGTTCATTACTTCAGAACTTGATTGTTGTAACATGGTCCAGGGATGTTGTATGCTGTATAAAGTTACATTTTATCAATAGGTGTGAATTTTATGCGTGTTACTTGATCAATTCTCGCATTACTATTGTATGGACTGGAAAGTAAACAAACATGTTGCTCATTTTTGGATTATGTGAATGCAGTGTGGTGTGTACTTGCTCGACGCTCGAGGTGGGAGGCTCCAGTGAGGGTCGTGGTAATGAGTCTCCACTCCCGGAGCAGACCACGGCGCAGCAGCAACCACCTACGCCACCACCGGAACTGTAAAGGCTCTAAGAAAAATTAGTGTGCAAACCACAGCCCGAGAATTCTATTAGAGAAAGAAACCTTGCAAAGGAACAAAGTTCTTGTAGGCTATGTCATTTAGACCCTAAAGAAGAGACTCTAAATCAAATCAAATTTCTTCGAATTAAATCTGTCAAAACTTAAAATTTTAATTCACCAAGGTCCTCCCCATGTTCGAAACATCATGTATGCCAAGTTTGATAATTTGGGAAATACTGTTACTATTTATTAGAAGGACTTCAAATGAGAGCATTCAAATTCACATTTGATTCAAATTCCATTCAAACTTGGTCAATTGTCAATTTAGATTTCATATTTGGACTTTTCATGTTGGATTTGATCTAGCTGACAATTTTCACCGATTTTGGAGCATGTTCAATTATCAAATAAATCTAACAGAGTGGAGACTTTGCTTGGGCAGTGGACCCCACTTGCCAGTGACTTCCTCCTCTCTGTTTCTCTGTTTTCTCAACCAAGTGACACCTCCCAACATGCATGATGACAGCAGCAGCTTGCCTGCTTGCTTGAAGTTGGCTCCAGTTGCAAACAGCACGCCCAAGACTCCTTATCCCTTCTCCAAGCCTCAGAACCGAAACCTTCCTCTGTTTCATCACCAAGGAGCCAGTTCTTGCTCACCATCGAAGTTCTCCATCTCCAACCGAAATCAATCAAGTACAAGTGGTTTGGCTCCGTTTTCTTTTCCTCTCCTTCCTTACAAACATCTTGCGCAACTATGTGATCATTTTCTTGCGCAGCTAGGCCATCCCTGAAGCTCCCCGAGTTCAAACTGTGGCCGCCGTCCTGTGTTTTCAACCGCCGCCCTCTGCCTCATCAACGTCCTGGAGCTACAGCCATTTTCTTACCTTGGTCCTCGAAGACAAAAGGTGCACTATACCATCTAGTTTGTGCCCACAAAATTTCAGCCCGTGTCAGGCCTCCTAGCCTCCGGATTTTGAAGTTTTTCGACGAGTTCTTTCTATAAGCTGAGCTACGTCATCCCTTAAATTCCATTTCTACGTGCAAGTATTAATCGTGGCTGTGAGCATTGTTGCTCTAGAGGTACAGGTGCTTCACCTAGAAGAAGAACAAGCTAAGTTCATCGAGTAACCACACCGGATTATTTAATTTTCTAGCCGCTGGCATAAAAGCCATCGGTTGACCATTGCCACCTTGTTCCAATGCTTGTCTATACTTTTTTGCGTCCAGAATCATGCTCCCCATGCGATTTGGTGCATCATAGGGACCGGTCAACATGGCCGGAACCCTAGCCGGCGCCGCCACCGTCGGGTGCCCCTTTCCGGCCATCTATCGCCGCCGGGAGCTGCACCAACGAGTTCCCCATCGAGTTTTAGGTGGGGGTGGTGAGTTTGGGAGGCCGTGGTGCCCTAGGGTGAGCTGCAGCATGGCGCCGCCTGAGCGCCGCCCGTGCGAGGAGGAAGATGACTCCGGGTGGGACCGGCCGTCAGCCTCATATCTTATTCCAAAGATCTAGTGCGGCCAGTTGATCCGGTGTGTCTATAGTCCAGAATCCATGTGGCCCCATGTGGCTTAAATCTGAGTGGACAATTTTAAGCCCGTGGGCCCAATTGAATAATTCAAACTTTGCAATTGAAATTTAATTCCATATTTGGCTCCAACTTTGAAAAACAATATCTCCTAGCATAGTTGGCCAAAAGTTCTCAAATAAATTTTATTAGAACCAGGATTATCTCTACTTTGAAGTGGTGCACTTGGATCTGTATGGAAGTCCCTATTTTGTCATCAATAATTCCATAAAAAATGCCATTGGAATTAATTTCTGGTGCTCCATTCATTAAAAAATTCCCAAACTTGGCTAGGACATTCCTAATAATTCTCTTGAGTTCCAGTAAAAAGTTCCGGTCCATTGGAGTTGATTTGAATGGCCAAATTGTTTTCCAAACCTGTATGTACTTGAAAATTCCAAAATGTCTAGAAACTTTTTCAGCAAATTGTCCAAACTTTTAAATTTAATATCTCATAGTAGAAAGCTTAAAAAATCATGAAACCAATTTTTTTAAGTCACTTCACCTCCTATAAATATAATAACAACTCTTGGCTATGTTAAAGTCCTCGTTTTTCCCTAAAATTCTGGGAATTTTCTAGCTTCATTGATTTTTAGACAACAAAGAATTCCATGAATTGATCCCAGTTTTGGCCAGAACCTCACTCATAGTACCTAGTGTCCTTTGTAGAATTTCCAAAACCTATGGGCTTAATTTCATATACTTAACTGTCTTTCCATTGAGCTACATCATAATATAGGTATTGATTCACTTGCATTATTCTTTGCATATCGATTAGTTGTGGAACTCGAGAGGACCCCGGAGCCACTTGAAGTCATCCCTCTGGAGATTAACTTTGATACCGTCTCGCAGCCAGGCAAGCCCCGGTTTGCATTTAACTGTGTTTTAAACTTTGATTTGTATCACACTATATGGGTTAGTATGTATGTGCATAAAGTCTATGTTTCTTGGAGTTTTCCACTTGCATGACCACAACACATATGAGAGCATGGTAGATGTTTAAGTCCTCGATGTGTCCATGCTATGCTTAATGTTATAGTTGTTCGGTAGAAGTCGAGTAGTTGGAATCTACTCGCGAGTTCAAGAATTGGGTTCACACGCGTTTGGTTCGAGCGAGAGGATCACCATGATGGAATATGAGACTGGGCTTGGAGTAGGAGCAGCAGGACATAGGGGCATGTGAGTTGTAGTTGTGCCTGTGTCGGTCAAGGACCAATCCGTGTGTGTCCCTGTTGAGCAACTTTGATTTGTACCGAAGTCATACTGGATATATAGGGTCCAGGAAACCGATGTACCCTGGGAAGCCTTTGTTGAGACATTTTCGATCGCCTTGGGCTTTCGGCCATAGCACAGTAGACGGAAACTCGCTCATGACATCTTCACAACAGAAAGGTGCACCGTGAGTGGGAATACTGTTCTAGACGATTGAATCAATTCAACTTGGGCGGAACTTTGGAAAGGTTACTGCATACAACGTCCGTGCAGTGCACCTACGTGACTTATAGTACGGGCGTACGTGTCTTTTATTCTAGGTATCATTGATTCGAATCACCGTCCCTCGTGGTTATTGAGTACCGCTTGTTCAATGCGTCGTGACATAGTTAATTATTTGCAGTTGAAGATTATTGAATCATGCTTTATGAATTAATCTTTTATTGATACTTGCAATGCTCTAGACATGTTGCTCACTAAATTTACTTTTCATGAAGCCTTAATTTTTTGCTCAAATTGAAAATAAGGACGAATAATTAGGCGAGTCTTTTATTGGAAACTGCTATCCTATATTACGTATATCCTCCATATAGAATTTCATGTTTAGTGGAGATGGGTAAGTCTTGCTGAGCATTCGTGCTCACGGTTGCTATATTAGTTGTTTTGCAGGTACTAGCCCCTGTGCTTATGATTATTGTTGTCCGATGAGACTCAGAACTCTCAGAGCGGTATACTCACAGGAAACCATGCCGCTGTTTATGTTCTTCGTGTGGCTAGTGAGGAACATCCGTGGGCTGGATGACTCCTTTGTTGCTTATTAGACTTGAGTACGATAGATGTAATTCTATCTTTTGCTGTCGTTTATTTTATGAAAAATATTTGTAAACTGTACACTTTTGTAAATTTTAGCAAATGATTTATGTAATATGTGTTCCATTACATGTGTGTTGTTGGATGCCACATCGCACGGCACCACCCAATGCGATTCTTGGAAAGTTTAGACCCGGTCCTCACATGAACTTCCAAGAATTCTCATGGAGGTTCTTGCCGCAGTACTCGGCTCGCACGGCAAGCAAACCGAGTTGTTGCGGATGTTGATGCAGAATTTGTCCCGTCAAGGGGGGGGGGGGGGGCGACAAGATGATGGGCAACGCCAGCCCCAACACAGTTTGTACTCACACTTTTTTGCGATGCATCCACTAGTCTTCCCAGAGGCTGAGGAGCCTGGAGGCAGACAACTTTATCCGCACGCTCGAGGTGAAGTTCGATGTGCTCCGATGCACCAAACAGCAGAAGTCGCTATTTGCAGTGCAGCAGCTTCATGGATCCGCCGGTGTGTGGTGAGCGAACTTCAATGCATCACTGCCGGCTGGTCATGCAGTGACTTGGGAAGAAAGCCGGGAGGCCTTCTGCACCTACCATATACCTCCCAGTATTATGAAGAGGAAGCTTTAGGAGTTTTTGGAGCTGAAGAAAGGTGGGAGGAGTGGTCATGAATACTCCCACATGTTCAACCATTTGGCGCACTACGCGCCTGACTATGTGGGGATGGAAGACTAGAAGAGAGATACATTTTTCCGAGGTCTCAAACCAAAAATGAAGGTACAACTTGCACAAAGCAACCGCAACACCTTCAACGACATCGTCAATGTCGGGATTGTGCAGGAGGATGCTCAACACGAGCTCGTTTCTGATAAGAGGAAACATAGAACGCCATCGAGCAGCAGTAGTGGGGCTCCATAGAAGTACCGTTTGGTGTACCGCTCACCATCCGGTCAGAGGTGGCAGCCACCGGCGTGACCGCCGCAGTTCCACGGTCATCAATTCAATGTGCTGAGTTTCCGACAACCATTTCCACCGCCGCCGCAGCAGCAGCAAAGGATGGTCCCGCATGTGTATCCACTCCACCACGTGCAATGGGATTCCGCCCGCAGCTTGGAGGGAACCTGACACAATACACATGCTACACGTGTGGCCGTGTCGTGCATTTTGCAAGGGATTGCCCCGAGCAGCGATAGGGCAGCAGACAAGCACCATATCAAGGTGCAACTCAGCCCCGCAACCAGCCGAGAAAACCAGCACCAAAACCCGGCAACGTCCACCACATAGCTATCAAAGACATGCCGGATGGCGAACCCGTCCTTGCGGGTATGTTTTCTCTACTCCATCATCTCGTAGTCTTACTATTTGACTCTGGTGCCGACCATAATTTCATTAGCCATCATATGTTATCAAGCATCAATTACCTATCAGTCCCACATAAAGTCCATATTTGATTTGCTCTCCGGGTGGGAAGATAGCAGCGGACATGAAAGTCCATAAAACACAACTTAGGATGGGTTGCAATATCTATCCGACTTCTCTAATTATATTAGAGGGTCAAAAGCTCGATGTCATCTTAGGGATGTCATGGCAAAATTGCCATGGCTCAATTTCCACGTGTGGTCCATTTAAACTCTCTACTACATGAATCACAGACTCTCATTCTTGACCGCCTTATCTAAGAAATTCCAGCCACCTACAACACAGAAGCCACGAAGCTTGAGGATATTCTGTGGTCCATGAATATCCGGATGTGTTTCCTGATGATTTGTCAGGTATGCCACCTGATAGAGATATTGAGTTCAAAATTGAACTTATTTCGAGAACCACGCCTATTTCTCGAAGGCCGTACAAGATGGCACCAAATGAATTGCAAGAATTAAATGAGCATTTACAGGACCTACTGGACAAAGGTTTATTATGCCCAAGTTCATCACCTTGGGGCTGCTCTGCCTTGTTTGGGAAGAAGAAGGACAAGACATTACATCTATGTGTGGACTATCGTCCGCTAAACGCCATGACAATCAAGAACAAGTATCCACTACCACACATTGATATCTTTTTCGATCAATTAGTGAGTGCTAAGTATTTTCGAACATGGATCTTTGGTCTAGATATCATCAAATCAAAGTCCGACTGGAGGATATACCAAAGACGACATCTCGACGAGATACAGGCTCTATGAATATCTCGTCATGTCGTTCAGACATACCAACGTGCCGGCTCACTTCATGCATCTCATGAATTCAGTGTTCATGCCAGAGTTGGACAAATTTGCTGTGGTCTTCATCGATGACATTCTGGTTTATTCTAAATCAGAGGAAGAACACGCCAAACATTTACATATCATGCTCCAACAATTGCGAGATCACAAGCTTTATGCAAAATTCAGCAAGTGCGAGTTTTGGATCAGCCAAGTACCATTTCTTGGTCACATCATTTCAGCGGAGGGCATCACTGTTGATCCAAGAGAAATTGTGCAAGTGCTGAAATGGGAGCCTCCAAAATCATTTCATGAAGTTCGCAACTTCCTCGGGTTAGAGGGATATTATTGGTGGTTCATTCTGAGCTTCTCAAAAATTGCTAAACCAATAACGGAGCTGCTAAAAAAGGGGACTAAATATAATCGGAGCAATGCATGTGAGGATGCATTTCAAGCATTGGTGAAGCATCTCACAACATCCCCAGTACTAGATTAGCCGAACACGACCAAATCTTTTGACGTTTATTGTGATGCGTCTAGTATTGGTCTCGGCTGTGTGTTAATGCCACTACAGGAGACATGCAAAGAAATATCGGCTTTATCACCGTCAGTAAGCTAAAGTAACCAACGAGTTTAGCGTAAGAACGTCAGCCTACTGACGGCCATAGCCGTCGACTGTTGTTCGACATTCTTAAAGACTTATAGCCGTCGAAGCTAATGACTTTAGGCTCTTAAAGCCATCAGGCACCAGATACCAACATATTTAGTTAGAAAACAAGTTAAGACCGTCGGCCTGGCGACACCGATGGTCATAAAGCCATAAATGCTTTGGCCTGTAGGTCCCGACGTCTTTATTGGGCTTAAAAGCATCGACCCCCCGAGCGTACTGACGGACATAAGGTGAACACGTGTGCGCCTGGGGGGCCATATAGCCTTCGGTTTGGGCGCAAAGCCGACAGCCATATGGAAGTTATGACCGTCACACTACTACAAAAAGCATTTTTACAGGCGCCTCAATTTTTCAAACACAGGCGGTCCTTAAAAATATGCGACTGTGATGACGAATGATATAATAACCGCCTGTGATGAAAGAACAACAAAGGCGGATTTTAAAAAACAACCGTCTGGGTAAGTACTCGATTCCAACTTCAAAATTCAATTGCTCATAGTACAACTGCTCCAAAAATACCAAATAAATTCCTGTATACTCTCACTTTGATCTATACTTTGAGATTGTTCAAACCAACACATTCTAAACCTTTTTATGTGTTATATTGCAGCACACGAAGAATCTAAACGAAGAACGGCCGGTTTGTAGAAGTATTCCTAGTGGAGGAGCTGACAGGATTGCTAGTGAACTCTGTCAATTCATTCGTCGCAAAATTTTGCACAAAAGAGGGGACTTCTTTGATGAGAATGGTGCAGTAGCTAATGTGCCAGAACTTCGCGACTATGTCAATAGAAACAGTTTTTAGTGAAAACTTGTAAACTATGAGATGAATTGTATGTGTAACTTGTACATATGTATATTGTTTTAGTGAAATTGACTTCTGTAATGATAATATTGTTGACTTTTGTTCTGTGATGATATTGTTAATTTTTGTTCTGTGATTATATTGAATTGACCTGGAAATTAGAAATAACAGCAGTAGTACTGCATAGGTTATACCTTATCACAGGCGGTTATTAACCAACGGCTAGGCATGCCTGTGAAAAAACAATTATCATAGGTGGCTAGATACAGGTAAAGAACCATCTGTGATAACCTAATTATCACAGGCGGTTACTGTTATGGTAGAAACCGGCTGCGGTAAAAGGTCTTCACAGGCGGCTTGATGTAGGTCAACATCCGCCTGTGATAACACCATTATCACAGGCGGTTAGATATGCTGCAAGACCCACCTGTGATAAGACAATTATCACAGGCGGATATATATGTTGCACGACCCGCCTGTGATAACCTTTCTTCACAGGCGGCTAACATAAGTAAAAACCGCCTGTGATAATGTTTCTTCATAGGCGGTATCACTTCTTCGCCTGTGAAATTGCGGATTGTCACAGGCTCTTCATTTCAAGCGGTTTTAAAAACCGCGTGTGACAATAGGTTTGGAGCCGCCTGCGATAAGGCTTATTGTAGTAGTGTCAGCTTGGGCCATACCGACGCCTTTAGAGGCTTTTTTTTTAAACCGCGACTGCTTTCGCTGCCTCCCCTGGTGGGGAGCCTCCCGGCCGTACAGGCCACGATCCAGCACATTCCAACAAGCAACAAATATACAAACAACAAATAAAACATTCAACACAAGTCCAACAATATATACAACAGTCTAACACAGTAGCAAATAAAACGACAATGCAAACACATTGCATACAATCCATAGTCATAAGCAAAACACAATAAAACAACGTGTCCACATAGTCATACAACAACTAACTTCGATATCACAACGAGTTCACATCCAAATTACTCCAAAGGACCATTGTGAAGATTAATCCGCTTCCATGTCATTGTTCGAACCTCCACCACTTGCACCTCTGGCGTTCAAATTGAGGAAATCATCGCAACCATGAGGCGTTACATAACCGAAACCCTACGAGAAACAAATAAAAGTTAACTTTGCATTAATAGTTACAATTCATATGTCTCAATCTTTCTAAAATTCATAAATGCCCAACTCACATGTGTAATTGACTTAAAGGTATTACCAACTATGTAATTGAATAAGTCACTAAGTATTGTTCAAATTAAGCTACACTTTCATTAGAGCTAATGATTTAGTAATCATACCGTTGCGGCGCCCGAAGGTGTTGATGGTTGACTATGCCCCGAAGCAAAGGGCAACGATGGTATAACACCTGGATAAGGCTGCAATCCAGGGGCCAACATTGTGATGAATCCCTAAGATTGTGGAGGATAAGCTTGACCACTCTGGGAACCCTGAGACAAATATGATTAGTTTTTCGTACTATAAGTTGAGTTAATAAGAAATGCGGTTTTACTTGTGAACAAGAGCCAACTTGTTGTTCGGGCTGCATCGAACGAGGCATACGAAATTGCGATCCAAAGCCACCGTGAGAGTAGAACTGCATAAAGTAAAAATATTCAGTTACTAACTTTAACAAAAATATGGTAGTAAGTATACCAACTTAAGTAAAACAGTAGTTTACCTGTGACATCATCTTGAACTGAGGTTGTTGTGGCATATTGAACTAAGTTCCAGTGTTACCTTGACCCAAGAACTACACGAAAGAAATTATTCATGAAATCTTAAGTAGAAACAGTTTGTAAACAAATAAACTATTCAATTGTTAAGATTAGAAATTACTTGTGCCATATACAAATATTGCATCTGCTGCTACATCTGCTGCGTCTACATTTGTTGCATCTGCATGTGCATTTGCTATTGTTGTTGCATTTGCAGTTGTTGCTGTTCTACTTTCTCCTCGTATTGTCTTAATTTTTCTTTTAATTCCTCATCTGCAGCAAGATATTGACTCAAACTAGAAGTAGCAGACCGTCATCCCACATAAGCGCCACGCTCCACATTGCCGTCGCCTAATCCTAGTCTACAAAAAACACAAATGATGAATCGACAGTAATTAACCTTTAAACAATCATTATCTTTACACGTACCTCCCATGCGGTACGCCTCCGCTGGATTCGTACTGCACCCACATCCAACAGATAATCTACATCATCTCCATGCTTATTCTTGAGACACTCAACATATTTTGTCTGCAACAATAAATTAAGTTCACGAGTGGATGTAATAAAAGGTAGATTCAGTTCATAGATAGAGAGCACTCAACACACTTACCACTTTTGGTGTTGCCACCTCGTCACACAACTGCTCCGGGCGTGCCGGATATGTGCCTCTGAGACCCCGAGGTAAACCTCGATAAAAGAAGGAGCGACACTGGTTTCAGCTTCCTGCAACATCAAAATACAATATCAGTTCAATCAATGCAATTTTTTGAAGCAATTTACAAGTGATTGTAACAGTTCATACCATTCGTTGTGCCATCTGCACATGTCCATCTGCCCCATAATATTGTAGTCCAGGCTTGCTCTTTCGTTTGCTTCGGTTTCTCTTCGAAATGTATTCGAACTCCTTCGACGCCCAGTATTCGCATAGCCATTCCCAAGCTGCCATATCTACACAGATCCAATCCACACTACTCTCCATGTACTCATGCTTCTGCAGATAAATTGTAGCTGCTCGCTTATTTTTCATGGGCCGACGCAACCTAGTCTCCTAATACACGATCACAACCTTGATCCGTTCATCAAAGGAGTCCTTTATGAGCTTTCTCACTGACGTCTCGAAAACAGACCTCGCATATGCTGGAACCACATCTTCCTCCAATTTAAATATGCTCTGCATAAAACCAACAATTAATATCAACCAAAAGTAAGATGCAACATATTTTAAACAATGAAAAAATGAACTTACCCAAAAATCTCCCAAACTTTGTCCTGACAAGTACCCGTAGTGCCATATGGTTTCACGACATAGTGATCCAAATTATGCGCGGCAATTAGTTGACCGCCCGCAAGAACCATCCCCGGAAAGCAAAACCGGATGGCATTTCCCAACTCCTTGTTAACACAGCGTCGATGCCCCCTGCCATGCCAACCAATCTTGATCCGGCACCTAGTACCCTTTGGCCTTATAACTGCCCGCATATCGGGAGTTTTACTTGGACTACATAAAAGGTGCCTCCGCAACCTGTAAAAACAACATTAGTTAGTTGAAAAGAAAACCAAATGTATAAAATAGCTTATCAAATAATTAAAAAAATACCTGTAAGGGCATTGATCACTCCGCCCCTCTGTTGCCTCTTATAACTCTGCCAATGTTGCCAACCTTGCATCTCATTCCGGATCATCTTCCTCTTCGCCGCTCTCTTCACCCTCAGTACCACCCCATCAACCCTCAGTACCACCCTGTCCACCCTCAGAAGACGACCCAAAGGCTTGCGCTAGAGACTCCTCTGCTCTTGAGCCTCCTCCTTGCTCCTGAGCCTCCTCCATTGTGCCTGCTCCTAAGCGTCCTCCCTGCTCCTGAGCCTCTTCTGAGTACACCTGGTTCCAAACATGTATAGCGCGAGTTGTGGTTGATCTCGACCATTCCAAAATGATCCACTCAATGTTGTGATTTTGGGTCAAACCAGTGACAGTCGCAAAACACTATCTTTAGTTCTTTCGTACCGTCAAATGTGTACTCAATTATTTGAAGAACGCCATAGTATTCCTTCACTTCTCCACTACCCTCTGCAGCCGTTATACACACTCCACTATTTTATGTGGCTGCAAGTGGGCAATTTGCTTATAAACTTGCCATTCGAAAATGGTATCCATTGATATCGTATCGGCTAAATTCTCTAGCTTTCAATTGACCATTCGCGATCTGTCGCAAGTCATCGGAGATGTTGACATCCTTCATAGACTACATGTACAAAAATATACAAAGTTAGCATCTTATAATTAATATATGAACTATGATTGAGGAACAAAGGATGGATAGAAAATTACATGTTCACGGAACCAATTCACGAAGTTTTTGCCACCTTTTGTGCCATGCTGACGTAGATTATCCAATTGACTTTGCGTTGGCCTTCTAGAGGATATCCAATACAGATTGTCAAACATTTCAAAAAATGGTAACACTTCTTCCATGTTGAAAAACATGTAAAGCATGGTGTATTTCCTCTCTTGCTCCGAAATATAATGAGAAGTGGCAACCCCAACACCTTTACCCTTCCAATGAAAAATTTTAAGCTCAGCCATAGGCTGCTCTTCTGCATCATAATATTGTGTCGTAGATGCATTCGCATTGCTGGCATGTGCAAAATATTTGCTAAAGAAGTTTCTAATCTCTTTAGCTGCAAATGCCTCTGCAATACACCCCTCAACTCTTGCCTTGTTGCGCACTGTAGCTCTAAGTTTTTTCAGTTCTCTTTCCTGACTATACATCCACCTAAACTGTGCATGTCCTGCTACTAATGCTTCATAAGGCAAATGCACCAGCAAATGTTGCATAACATTCATAAATCCAGGCGGAAAGACTTTTTCCATCTTACATACAAGAACGAGGATTTCTTTCTCCCAATGCCGCATTATCTTCTTCGACACTTCCTTAGCACAGATCCGCCTATAAAAATAGCTAAGTTCAGCAAATATCTTCCACAAGTCAGGTTTGAAGTATCCATGAAACATTACCGGTAAAAGTCTTTCCATCATAATATGGTAATCGTGACTCTTCGGCCCATTCAGTTTACCAGTACTGAGATTAAGACATCATTTTATGTTAGCTGCATAGCGGTTTGAAAACTTCAATGTTTTCAACCAACTAAGTATTTGCTTTCTTTCTTTTGGCTTGACATAGTAAGGAGCTTGTGGCCTAATTTCATTTCCACTTGCATTTGTTCTATTCTCAAACCTAGGACGATCACAAAGATCAGCTAAATCTTTTCTCGCATTCAAATTATCTATGGTTTGACTGGTAAAATAAAAACACATGATTATGATGCTTTCAGCGACATTACGCTCCTAGTGCATCAAATCAATGTTGTGCGGTAGAAGCAGCGCCTTTGCATATGGTAGCTCCCAAAGAAAAGAAATATGAGTCCAGTTGTGTTCTATACCATACCCTTCGAAACAATCTTCTTCGTACTGTTTTAACTTTGCATGCCATGCGATTTTTTGTTTGCTAGTCAATCGACGAGGTGCTCCTTTTGTAACTCTTATGCCTTTCCGGAATGATTGTGTATCCCTCCTGAAAGGATGATCTGAAGGAAGGAATCGTCAATGCAAATCAAAAAAGCTAACTTTTTTTCCCATACTTCAGCCTTATGGCATCGGTGTCACTCATACATATGGGACAACACAATTGTCCGTGGACACACCAACCAGCCCAAATGTGACATGCCAACAAATCATTAATTGACCACAGATACGCGACACTTAAGTTAAATTCACATTTCATATGACTGTCATATGCCTTTACACCTTTCCACAGCTCTTTTAACTCTTCAATCAATGGTTGCATAAACACATTGATTTTCTTGCTTGGATGTTTAGGACCAGGAATGACCGTCGCAAGGAATATGTATTCTTCTTTTATGCACATGTTGGGAGGGAGATTGTAGGGCATGATAAAAATAGGCTAATAAGGGTATGGGTTGTTACTGGTGCTGAATGGAGTGAAACCATCTGTTGACAACCCAAAACGAACATTTCTCAGATCTCTTGCAAACTCCAGATCAAAACGGTCTAAAGGTTGCCAAGTCACAACATCCGAAGGATGCGTCATAACATCTTTGTCATCGTTCTCACATATCCCTTTAGAATGCCATCTCATGTGATTCGCTGTTTCTTGGGACAGGAACAATCGTTTAAGCCTTGAAGTGATTGGCATGTATCAAAGTTGTTTGATCGGTACTTTTGTAGTTATTCGTTCTCCATCATCACTCATGACGTCCACATATCTAGATTTCTTAAAATACATACAATGAGTATTGTTCATGTGTTCCTTCCAAAACAACATGCAATTATTCTCGCACGTATCAATCTTCTCATAATTCATGCCCATACCAACAAAAAATTTCTTAGATTGATATAGATCCGACGGCATCTGATGACCTGATGGAAAGAGATCAATGATCAGCTTAATGATACCATTGTAGCAATTGTTTGCAAAATTGTACTTGGACTTCATCGCTATAAGTCTTGTGACCGCATGCAAAATGGTCACATTGGTGCCCTGATACACTTTTTGATCTGCGGTAGCAAGAAGCTCGTAAAACTCCACCTCCTTCAGTTGTGATTGATCTTTGTACTCTTTACCAATGTCTGCTATCATCTCATCCATTCGATCTTCATCCTTATCACCGTCCTACTCATCATCATGCTCTATCTCTCCATGCTCGCGCCACAACAGATAGTCGGGCATAAATCCATGCTTGCAAAGATGCAACTCCACTTCAGACTTATCCAGACGTTGATGATTCCCACACTTGATACACGGACACTTTGCAACACGAGCATCACTAGCAAATGCATGGCTCAGGACAGCATTTGCGATATGCTCCCATTCATTGGTGTGCGCACCTATTGAGCTCCATCCATCATACATCGCCTTACGGTCATCACCCATTTTAAAACTACATCAAATAAATATATGTTAATAAACATGTAAGGTTACTTCATAGTTTGTTTAATGTAAAGAACCTACATCTATTGTCCAGGATAGGTCCTAAAATTTTGACAGCATAATGCCGCCTATTTAACACTACACCCCCCTACCCAGTGCAATTCTTCAAGTAAAAAGGGGCAGACAGCGTCGACGGCCTAAATAACAGCAGCCACGCGACTCCACATGGCGTCAGGGCCAGAGCGCCTAGATGCCTAGGCGGCAACTTCCTATATCATTATAATGTACTGTTAGCTATGTTAAAGCTACAGGTTTTTCTTCAAAATTCTGGGAAGCCCTTTACTTTTTACAATTTTAAATATAGCAAGCTTGCTTGATCGTCTTCAATCTTCTTCCAAAGTCTTCCCCATAATACCTGGAAGCTAACATAAAAGTTCCAAATCCAATTATGATCATTCACTCACTATAACCATATTTACAAGCTTATGAACTATATATGCATTATGATTTCACTAGCATTCATACATGTTCTATATGCATGTCATGTAGTCATCGAGATTGATGAGTAGTGTCCCTTAGAAGAGAAGGCCAGGGTGTCCACTTGAAGTACTTGGCGGAGTCGCCGGAGGAAGACCACTGACCATTAACATTTAATCGGGTCGCAAATTAAGGCAAAGCCCCGATTTGCATTTAAGAGCTTTCAAAGTTTTCCAGTTTTATTCACTTACGTCTATAAGTTGTATATGATATGTGCATTACGTGTAAGGTGTTTGATACTCCACATGCATATCCACAAATCCTATGGGAGGGTTGGAAAGGTTTACAGCTTGATGTGTAGAACTGCCATGCTAATGTTGTAGATGCACCGGTAGAAGTTGAGTACTTGGAATCTACTCGCGAGATAGGAATGACATTTCATATGAGGATGAAAGATGAAAGAATGGCTTATGAGATGAATATTTGAAAGTGCATCTAGGACTCCCTTGTGGGTTTTGGATTATTTATGACAAGCAATTGGGATCCTAACCTCTTTGTTGAGATGAATGCAGGCCTATAATAGAAAAATGAGCAAAATACCAAAAAGTAGGGATGAAGAGGAGCAACGTGGAAATGAGCTCAAGGAAAAAGAGTAGTAGATTATTGTGTATGGAGTGTGCTAAGGAAACGCACCCCAAGAGCTCAATGATAATTAAACACACACACATTGCACAGAGTTACACAGGACCGGACTAGTCCGATAACCTTTCTGCACCAGATCGGACAAGTCCGATATCTGTCGGACTAGTCCAATATCTTTCTGACTAGAATCAGACTAGTCCTTCCCAGTGCGGACTAGTCCTCAAAACACTACAAAAGTCACACAAGATCGGACAAGTCCGTTATCAACCGGACTAGTCCGATATCCTTTCTGATCCACTTCGGACAAGTCCGATATTCACACGGACTAGTCCGAAAAACCCACTGATCTAAATCGGACAAGTCCTCCAAGTTCTTACTTGTCATCCAACACACTTAGGGTTTCACATGTCCAGACAAGTCCGATGGACATCGGACTAGTCCAAAGATTTCCAGTAGAGAAATCGGACAAGTCCGTTTTCAGCCGGACTAGTCCGATATTTCGGGACACTTAGGGTTTGCAACACACAGCACACCGGACTAGTCTAGTGACCACCACGGACTAGTCCGAACTTTTTGAACCCTAACGGTAACATTTAGAAACCCCATATAAATAGAGGTGCACGGCCCAATTTGACACAAGCTCGAACCCTAGCGCTGTCACACCTCCAAGAGCCTCAAAAACGACCTCTCTCCACAAAATTAAGTGCAACATCGTCCAATCCTTTGAGGATTCACTCTAGATCATTGGAGAGACACTTGCAATACCACATTGAGCTCTTGGTTTGATTCTCTAACACACTCCTGTGTTTCAATTGTAACTTTTGAGTGTGTTTTCGGTGGCATTGTGTTTTGTAATCTAAGGGAGCTCTCAACGTGTGAGAACGCCCCTTGAATTCGGTTATTCACCCATTTGTGATTAGTGGAAGAGGATTGGCCTTCGTGGCGATCCAACGAGGGTAGGGTTGGAGAAGACCCGATCCTTTTGTGAACTCCTCAACGTGGACGTAGGTTGCCTTTGTGGTAGCCGAACCACAGGATAAATCGTTGTGTCTTGTTTTAGTGTTCATCATTCTAATTAATCAACTCAATCTATGGTTTCATACATATTATTCATCTTACGTTAAATTGTTGCACATAAAACTTAACTGTGATATAATCCAGCATATAACTGTTAAACTGTTGTTTGATTCTATATTTCTGCTGTACACCTAAAAGAATCAAACCAATCAATCAAGTTTAATCAACTTAGTCCGTGAACACCGGACTAGTCCGCACTTTACCGGACTAGTCCGATATCTCTGGTATTGAACTGGTTGTTGAGTGTTGCAGGATCCGACAATTTTCAAAAAGGCCTATTCAACCCCCCTCTAGGCCTAAATTCAATTGGTATCAGAGCAGGTTCTTCAAGAAAGAGTCTAATCACTCGAAGAGATCATGTCGGACATGAAGGACGTCCACAAAATCAACAACCAAGAAGAGGTTAACAACGATAAGAACCAAAAAGTGGAGAAGTACCTCGAAGCCATTCAAGACTTCGAGGACGATGATGAGGAGACGCTGGAGCTAAAGGCACTCCTCAGAAAGAAGGCACTTTCCAAAGGGAAAGTGATGTTGAGGATATGCTAAATGGACTAGATAGGAAAACTGCAACAAAAATGAAATTTTTACTTGATCAACTTGTTGAGATTGAGAGGTTAATTCATCGTCAAGAGGACATGATTATCTCCCAAAAGGAGGAGTATGTCGAACTTTACAAACTTCTAGAGCTTGAAAAGGAGAAAAAAAATTCACTAGAGCTTGAGTTAGCTTCAAGCAAGAAAGCTTGCTTGAAGTTAACTGACTCAAATGTTGCAATCAAGGACCAACTTGCTGACCTGGTCATGGTGAACAAGATCCTTGAAGTGCAAGTTGAGTCAATCAAGCTGAGTGAACCTTCCTCCTCTTCAAATTCACCTTCCCAACCCACTAAAACTGAGTTTGCTCATATGTGCACATGTAGTGAAACTGACACCAGGTTGAAAGGGAAGTCAACCTCCACAAAGGATAAAAATCCTACCCAATGTGGCATATTTGACAAGGAGAAGATCAACTATGCACATAGTGCATACTTGGTCCAAAGACCTCCAAATGTCAAATATGGCATTGGTTACTCTTATGATGAAAAGCAGCATGCTGGAAGTCATAAGAATAACAAGGGAAGGATTTCTTTTGTGAAGGGAAGACTCTCTCAAACTGGTAAGTCGAAGGATAAAAACTTGAGCTCACACGAATACTGGACCAGTCTGATTGGTGTCCGGACAAGTCCGGTCATCCGGACAAGTCCGGGCCCCCAGACTAGTCCGATTAATAAACAACAGCAGCTATTATTCAAAACTTTTGATGCCTCCTATGTGTTAATGAGAAATAATCTTGGCAATGTATGTGCTTATTATGTTGGGCCACGCCATGGGAACACAAAATCCCATGTGTGGGTGCCCAAATGTATTGTAACTAACCTCCAAGGACCCAAGCAAGCTTGGGTACCTAAAACCAAAGCATAATGTGTTTTTGCAGGCCTATTCCTCCGGTAGATCCAAATGGGTGCTAGACAGTGGATGCACCAACCATATGACCGGAGAAAGGAGGATGTTCGTGGAATATGAAGAGAATGAGGATCCAAACGAGGGCATCTACTTCGGAGATAATAGTCAAGGAAGGGTGCTCGGTACCGGTAAAATTGCAATATCCCCTGAACACACACTTTCTCATGTTTTACATGTTGAATCTTTAGATTATAACTTGCTGTCCATATCTCAACTATGTGACAAAGGTTATAATTGCTTGTTCACTAACGAGGGTGTGACCGTCTCTAGGAGGAGTGATGGTTCCATTGCATTCAAGGGTATGTTGAAGGGAAAGCTTTACATTGTTGACTTCAACAAGGATAAAGCCAAACTCGACACATGCTTGATTGCTAAAACCAACATGGGTTGGTTGTGGCATAGACGGCTAGCGCATGTTGGTATGAGGAATCTTCAAAAACTCCTCAAGAGCGATCACATCCGAGGTTTGAAGGACGTTGTTTTTGAGAAAGACAGGCCTTGTAGCGCGTGCCAAGCCGGGAAGCAAGTTGGAGCACATCATCCCGCAAAGAACGTCATGACTACAACAAGATCGCTGGAACTACTTCACATGGACTTGTTTGGTCCAATCGCTTACATAAGCGTGGGCGGTAACAAATACGGTTTAGTTATCATTGATGATTTTTCTCGCTTCACTTGGGTTTTCTTTTTGCATGATAAGTCAGAAACACAAGGAACACTCAAGAAGTTCTTCAAGCGAGCTCAAAACAAATTTTCATTGACAATCAAGAGTATTCGATGCGACAATGGCACGGAGTTCAAGAACACACAAGTGGAGGAGTACCTTGATGAAGAGGGCATCAAGCACGAATTTTCAGCGCCATACTCGCCACAACAAAATGGAGTTGCCGAAAGAAAGAACCGAACACTCATAGAGATGGCAATGACAAAGCTCTATGAGTATAAGACTTCGGATCGATTTTGGGCGGAAGCGATTAACACCACTTGCCACGCCGCAAATCGACTCTATCTTCATCGACTACTCAAGAAGAGTCCCTATGAGCTACTCACCTGTAACAAACCAAACATTTCATATTTTCGAGTTTTCGGTTCTCCATGTTATATCCTGAACAAGAAGCCTAGGACTTCAAAGTTCACTTCAAAGTCCGATGAAGGTTTCTTGCTTGGTTATGATTTGAACACTTACGCCTATCGTGTTTTCAACAAGGCCTCCGGACTTGTTGAAGTAGCACGTGACGTAGTGTTCGACGAGACTAATGGCTCCCAAAAGGAGCAAGTTGATCCATGTGAATTAGGTAAAGAAGAAGCTCCTTGTCAAGCATTAAAAAGAATGGCTCTAGGCGAAGTTCAACCACAAGAGCCACCTTCACACGTACATGAGGAAAATGAACCACAAGAGGAGACCATCAATCAAGGGGGAGCTTCAACACAAGATCAACCACAAGAGTACGAAGATGATCAACAAGTCAATGAAGGCAACCACTTAGGGGGAGAAGCAGACAATCATGAAGACACAACTCCTCAAGTGCCACACCCAAGAGTACACCAATGCATCCAAAGGGATCACCCAATTGACAACATCATCGGTGACATCCAAAAGTGAGTAACCACTAGATCTCGCATAGCTAACTTTTGTGAGCATTATTCGTTTGTATCCTTTTTGGAACCACGCAGGATTGAGGTGCATTGAAGGATCCGGACTGGGTGGTGGCAATGCAAGAAGAATTGAACAACTTCAAGCGGAACGAGGTGTGGGAACTTGTGGCAAGACCCAATGCAAACATCGTCGGCACCAAGTGGGTCTTCCACAACAAACAAGACGAACACGGGGTGGTGACAAGGAACAAGGCACGACTTGTGGCCAAAGGGCACTCACAAGTCGAAGGTTTGGATTTCGATGAGACTTTTGCTCCAGTAGCTAGGCTTGAATCTATTAAAATATTACTTGCATATGCTACTCATCACGATTTCAAGCTGTATCAAATGGATGTGAAAAGCACCTTCCTCAACGGACCGATCAAGGAAGAGGTGTACGTGGAGCAACCACCCGGGTTTGAAGACGAAAAGTTCCCCGACCACGTATTCAAATTGCGTAAGGCTCTCTACGGCCTCAAACAAGCTCCTAGAGCTTGGTATGAGTGTCTTAGAGATTTCTTAATTGAGAATGGTTTTCAAATTGGCAAAGTAGATTATACATTATTTACAAAGAATTTAGACAATGATATCTTTATTTGTCAAATTTATGTTGATGATATAATCTTTGGGTCAACTAATCAATCTTTTTGTGAGGAATTTAGCAAAATCATGACATACAGGTTTGAAATGTCAATGATGGGAGAATTAAAATACTTCTTGGGATTCCAAGTGCGGCAACAAAAGGAAGGAACGTTCATAAGCCAAACCAAGTACACGCAGGACATACTTAAGAAGTTTGGCATGGACAAGGAAAAGCCCATAAAGACCCCCATGGCAACAAATGGCCACTTGGATCTCAATGAAGATGGACCTAATGTCGACCAAAAGGTATATCGCTCCATGATTGGATCTCTACTATATTTATGTGCATCTAGGCCAGATATTATGTTGAGTGTATGTTTGTGTGCAAGATTTCAAGCCAACCCTAAGGAATGTCACTTGACAGCCGTAAAAAGGATCTTGAGATATTTAGTTCATACACCCAACCTTGGTCTTTGGTACCCAAAAGGCTCAAAATTCAATCTCATTGGCTACTCCGATGCAGATTATGCCGGGTGCAAAGTAGATAGAAAAAGCACCTCCGGCACATGCCAATTCCTAGGGATATCCTTAGTTTCTTGGTCCTCCAAGAAACAAAATTCCATTGCCCTATCCACAGCCGAAGCAGAGTATGTTGCAGCCGGGAGTTGTTGTGCACAACTCCTTTGGATGCGACAAACTCTAAGGGATTACGGTTACAATATGAACCGTATTCCTCTCCTTTGTGACAATGAGAGTGCCATTAAAATTGCCTACAATCCAGTTGAGCACTCTAGAACTAAACACATAGACATAAGACATCATTTTTTGAGAGACCATTCCATGAAAGGAGATATAACCATCTCACATGTCAACACCCAAAAGCAATTGGCCGACATATTCACCAAGCCACTTGATGAAAAGCATTTTTGCGAACTCCGAAATGAACTAAATATCCTTGATGCTCGGAGTGTGGCTTGAAAAGTTGCATACCTGTATGAATTCTTCAAAAATGTTGATTGAATTGTGAAAATCATCTCTCTCAATTTTTTCTCGAAAAACTATGTCAATTACTAGATCTTGATGAATTATGATCATTGTTTGGTTGTTGTATGCTTACTGGTCAAATTCATCAAGATTAATTGATTTGATTTGCCCCTCTATTCTCTATTTATGAACCTTCAAATATATATGAATGGGCTATGCAAATTTCTCCTGGTGACCACAGACTAGTCCGTGGTTACCCAAACTAGTCCGCCCATGCAGACTAGTCCGCTGAGTGCCGATTAGGCCGGACTAGTCCGATAGACCACGAACTAGTCCGATATAGCTCTCTGGATAAGTTCGGACTAGTCCGATTTTCTCCTGACTTGTCCGATTTTTCGTGTCCATAACCCTAGCCGCCACCAAACCCTAATTCCTCTCATCCCCACTCTTGCTCATGCACTCTCTCTCTTGCGCTCGAGCTCCCAAGGCGATTCCTCGCTCACTCCATCAAAAAGGTCCACATTTTGGCGGAAATAAAGCTTGACCTCGTGCGGATTGAAGCTAGCGGACTTGTCCGGGCTCCAACTCCCTAATCTTCAAGCTTCAATCGATTTCTTCGGTAATTTTCTCCCAAACCCTAGAAATCTTGTTTTTATCCATTGTTGATCGAACAGCCTAGCATCTTTCACTATATACATGCTTCCTTGATGTACTACGTGTATGCTAGACTTATAGTGCATTAGGAATCAGTTTCTGTCCAAACCGTTATGTTTTTGAGGATGAACACCGGACTACTCCGGTCCATGCACGGACAAGTCCGGTCCCCCGGACTAGTCCGTGCTTATGCACCGGACAAGTCCGATGTTTCTGAACCTAAAACCTAATTCCTCAATTCCTCAATGCAATTCCTTGCTATCTTTTCATACCTATGCCTTGTATCACTCATCATCATTCTTGCAAATCATTCTCAGATCATGTCAAGCACAAAAGATGAAATCTCCGACTTTGAGGCCGAGATGGACCACGAGGTGGTGCCTCGGACCTCGACGGGTCTTGGCAAGAAGCGCCAAGAAAGACCCTCCGAGCCTGCTCCCTCCCCTCCTCAGGTTCGAAGGAAGGTGCTGGCAAAGAAGCCAGTTTCCAAGGCGGCCGCATCATCAAGTGGCCCTCGCCAAGCAAAGGGCAAGGGCAAAGGGATAGCGACGGGTCCAATTGGCCCTTTGAAGTTGCATGCTCCCAGGGAAGGGGTCCGCGACCCCACTGAAGAGAAATTCAATGGCAAGGGCAGTGACTCAATGGCAAAACTCAGAAGCATCAACTGGTATGGCCGACCGAAGCAAGCTGCAGATGGAAGGTTCTGTTGCAACTTCCGTGCTGACTTCTACAGATTGGTATACTTGCCAATGAAGACACCGGTGGTGCGCAGTCAGTGGATTGACTGGGAACACCTTGAGAGGAAGAAATGCTCCGCATTTGATGAAGTCATTGCGGCAGCTGAAAGATATGGCTTGAAGGACCTCTTTTCCTTCAAGTACAACTGGAATGATGAAGTGGTGGCTCAATTCTATGCCACCTGCCACTTTGCAAGCGATGAGGAAGAAAGAGTGACTTGGATGACTCATGGATCCAAGTACACTATCACATATGAGGAGTTTGCTAGGATGCTGCATCTTTACACTTCAAGCAATGATAATGTGGTCATCCACAATGTTGGTGTCATCGACAAGGAGAGGATGAAGTTTCTCTATGAGCCAAATTCAAAGTTCGTTTCTCCTTCCACAAAGAACATGAAGCCATTCTTTGTGGTGCTAAACCGAGTCTTGAGGAAGATCATTGCCCCTAAGGATGGGGATGCAGGGAGTGTACAAGGGTACCTCCGGACCCTAATGAGGATCATAAGCAAGAACAGAAAGTTTGATGTGTTTGACTACATATGGAATGATATGGTCAACATCTCCAGCACCCCCAACAGGTCATGTGGCTATGCTCCCTATCTCATGTTTATGATTGAGAAAGTCACAGGGATTGAGTTTGTGAAGGATGTGGAGCATACTCCCTTGAGGCCTCTGAAGCCTCAACCAGTGAATGTCCAGGCTGCTCCCTCGCTGGCCTCTAGTCCCGAGGCACCGACAAGATCAAGAGAAGGTGCTAGAGCTGTCCCCACTTCTAGGGAAGCCCCTTAGAGAGAATCAGCTAGTGGGATCCTCAAGTATCTGGCTGCCATATTCTCCTCCTGCAAGAAGGCCGAAGTGAGGGCCCATAAACTCAACCAGAAGAGAAAGGAGGACATGAAGTACATAAAGGCTAACGTGAAGCAAATCTGCCAGAAGCTGGAGATCGACCCCATTGGATCTCTAGTGATTTCTAAGGACTCTGACCCGGACTTCATTGAGCTCGCGCCCTTGAACCACTCCGAGCTTGCCTACTTTGGCATTGGGGGCTCGAGTGGCTCCGTCCATCCTCCTCGTCAAGCCGATGATGAAGAAGACGAAGACGACGACGAGAGGACCGACAGTGAAGAGTGAAGACCCTAGGACCCTCCTCTCCTTCTTTTTGGTGTCTTGATGCCAAAGGGAGAGAGATTGAGGGGGAGTCTTAGCTTGAGCTGTAGGATGCGAGGAGAGAGCTCTTTTTATCTATCTTTGTGATTGTAATAATTTAACGTTGTTTCTAAGTTAACTTTGGTTCTGTGATGCAATGCTTACTTAATTTGAGAAGTACTTGTTAAAATCTGTAATTTTGCTCCTGGAATGACATATGTGCTTTGTTTTGGTTGACGAATGTAAATTATGTCACTCTCAATGTCTTAATGTACTTGATTATGCATCCCACCATAAAGAATGCACATATGGATAATTCTTTCACTGCTTGATGTATTTTTGATTCATATGTGCATACTTTATGAAAATCTCAATTTTTGTCATATTTTGTGAAATCTCAATTGGTTGTCATCAATCACCAAAAAGGGAGAGATTGAAAGTGCATCTAGGACTCCCTTGTGGGTTTTGGATGATTTATGACAAGCAATTGGGATCCTAACCTCTTTGTTGAGATGAATGCAGGCCTATAATAGAAAAATGAGCAAAATACCAAAAAGTAGGGATGAAGAGGAGCAAAGTGGAAATGAGCTCAAGGAAAAAGATTAGTAGATTATTGTGTATGGAGTGTGCTAAGGAAGCACACCCCAAGAGCTCAATGATAATTAAACACACACACATTGCACAGAGTTACACAGGACCGGACTAGTCCGATCACAACCGGACTAGTCTGATAACCTTTCTGCACCAGATCGGACAAGTCCGATATCTGTCGGACTAGTCCAATATCTTTCTGACTAGAATCGGACTAGTCCTCCCCAGTGCGGACTAGTCCTCAAAAAACTACACAAGTCACAAAAAATCGGACAAGTCCGTTATCAACGGACTAGTCCGATATCCTTTCTGATCCACTTTGTACAAGTCTGATATTCACACGGACTAGTCCGAAAAACCCACTGATCTAAATCGGGCAAGTCCTCCAAGTGCGGACTTGTCATCCAACACATTTAGGGTTTCACAAGTCCAGACAAGTCCGATGGACATCGGACTAGTCCGAAGATTTCCAATAGCGAAATCGGACAAGTCAGTTTTCAGTCGGACTAGTCCGATATTTTGGGACACTTAGGGTTTGCAACACACAGCACACCGGACTAGTCCGGTGACCACCATGGACTAGTCCGAACTTTCTGAACCCTAACGGTAACTTTTGGAAACCCCATATAAATAGAGGTGCACGGCCCAATTTGACACAAGCTCGAACCCTAGCGACGTCGCACCTTCCAAGAGCCTCAAAATGACCTCTCTCCACAAAATTAAGTGCAACATCGTCCAATCCTTTGAGGATTCACTCTAGATCATTGGAGAGACACTTGCAACACCACATTGAGCTCTTGGTTTGATTCTCTAACACACTCCTGCGTTTCAATTATAACTTTTGAGTGTGTTTTCGGTGGAATTGTGTTTTGTAATCTAAGGGAGCTCTCAACGTGTGAGAACGCCCCTTGAATTCGGTTATTCACCCCTTTGTGATTAGTGGAAGATTATTGGCCTTCGTGGCAATCCAACGAGGGTAGGGTTGGAGAAGACCCGGTCCTTTTGTGGACTCCTCAACGTGGACGTAGGTTGCCTTTGTGGTAGCCGAACAACGGGATAAATCGTTGTGTCTTGTTTTAGTGTTCATCATTCTAATTAATCAACTCAATCTAGGGTTTCATACACATTATTCATCTTACGTTAAATTGTTGCACATAAAACTTAACTGTGATATAATCCAGCGTATAATTGTTAAACTGTTGTTTGATTCTATATTTCTGTTGTACACCTAAAAGAATCAAACCAAACAATCAAGTTTAATCAACTTAATCCGTGAACACCGGACTAGTCCGCACTTTACCGGACTAGTCCGATATCTCTGGTATTGAACTGGTTGTTGAGTGTTGCAGGATCCGACAATTTTCAAAAAGGCCTATTCACCCCTCCCTCTAGGCCTACATTCAATATTAGACCGGACAGGCTTATAGGAGTTGACGATATGGAGTCTCGGGCGCATAGCCCTGCCTGTGTCGCTTGAGGACCGTGCCGTATGCGGCACCGTTGAGCAAGCTTGAACCGTACCAGTTGCATAATGGGATATGGGCCCAATAAACTGGTGTAACTCCAGACTGTAGTGTGGAAACTCCTCGGTTATCTTTGAATGGAGATGCGAAGGCACAAAGGTGTAAATCTTCTAGCGGGTAACTTGGACGTGTCCGTGTAGGGGACCTTTTGCTCAGGATGAAGAGGTTTTTCGGCATTGGGGTCTTGGGGGAAAGGTGGCCACGTATGACACGGGGAGGAGAGCACGTATGTGTCTCCCATGCGGGTGTGCGTGTCGTGTAACCGAGTGTCTACTAATTGCAATCACCGTCCCTCGCGGTTATTTGAGTACCACTTGTCCGTCGCTTTCGTGACGTAGTAAATAACTGGAATGCCATGAGAATATGCTATATGATCTTGATGATTAATTGCCTGGAAACCTCATGTGTTGTAGTATATGCTCATTAAAGTTATATTTTTGAATCGTTAACTTGTTGCTAATAACTTGAAAGCTAAGGATCCACTTGTAGGCAAGTTTGTTTACGCAAGATCCGACCTATGCTTAGTTGGTTATCTTGCATATAGAGTCGCATGTTTAGGTGAGACGGGTCTGTCTTGCTGAGCTTTATGCTCACGTTTGCAGTTAACAGATTTTGTAGGATATACAATTGATGATGGGCTTGACGATGATGCCTTACCCCTTTAGGGTTCACGGCTGAGTGGAAGCCCTGCACTCTGCCGATATCTATGAGTGCTGCTAGTGTAAAGCGTCCGATGGCATGGACAGCTTTACTCATGCATAGCTAGTGCTGAGAGCGTAGTATGATGTATAGACTTCTTTCCTACGTTATATATTGTATATAAATAAAAAATTGTGTTTGTTTTGATTCTCGTTCTTTTCATGTATGCTGTTGGGTGTCGCATCACATGACACCACCCGATGAGATCCTTGGATGTCGGGACCCCGGTCCCCACAAAGATCCTCAGGAGCCTAAAGACATGCACTTACACAAACTTGAGGAATCATGGTGCCAAATGGGTTGACAAACTTCCGTGCATGTTGTGGGCTAGCCAGACATCACACAACCGGGCTATGGGGGAAACACCCTTGTTCCTGGTGTACGGGACTGAGGCCGTCCTTTCCCCAGAGATCATTCTGCCTCCCCCTGTGTTCAGGCATACGATGAAGCCACGCAGGACCATCTCCGGCATGAAGATACCGACCTCATTGACGAGGAAAGATGGCATGCAGCCGTCCGAAATGCATAGTACTGGAAGGCACTCCAGCGCTATCAGGAATGGTTCATGCGGAGCAGAGAATTGCAGGTGGGCGACCTGGTGCTTCAGCGCATACTTTCTCGTGAAGGGTGGAACAAACTCTCCCCGAGATGGGAGGGCCCCTTCCGAGTGACACAAGTATGCCACCCCGCGTGCGCCTGGCTACAGAGGAAGGAGAGCCCCTCTCCAACCCTTGGAACATAGAGCACCTCTGTAAGTTTTACCCTTAGCATATGTGGTAGGACAGTGTAAAGGTGTCATAGCATGTAGGAGTAGTGCGCAGAACAACCGAGCACCAGGAGGCGGGGGGTCCGGTCCAGAGTGCACAGCTTGCTTAGCCTGGTCCAGCACCCTAAGCCTGCACACTCTGCCTCCCTTGTCATCTGGAGCAGGTCATTGCCTTCTTGTAAAGGGTGGCTCCTATGAATACCAAGTTGTAATCATCACTATCCTGCCCTGTGCTTTCTCTTGTTCATTAAATTACTCATTAATTTTATGATCATAAAACCATGATCATTCTCGCATATTGTTCATCATATGCTTGGTCAATCTGTCTCTGCCTCGCCCCTAGTGGAATTATGCTATCCTACTACAGGCGGGCCCGCTTGAGGTACCTGCAGCGTGCCTGAGGTCTCTCGGCCGCCCCTTTGCTTGGGGTCCTTTGGCTCCAGATGGTCTCCCCCACGAAAGGCGTACGTCGAGCCGGAGGTCCAAGTTGTGTAGCCTGCTCAACCTGGTTCTATACCTTGAGCATCCGCACCTGCATCCCAGTGTTGTTGACGGCTGTTATATACCAATTTCACTCGTCAATGTAACTCAATTATATGAAGGAAATACCATTTTTTTGCTTATGTAACCTTTCTATTTAACCTATTTCCACTTTTCATTCGAGAAATAGTGAATGCAGGCATTTTATGCAAGAAATGAGGTAAAAGAGGGGGGCAATCATAAGAAATATCATCCCACCCAATCATGCACTGACATGTGGCACCCCATGGATCAAGTGACCCACAAACAGAAGTATCTGAGGCCATCCAATGGTATCACCTATATCAGTAAAGGGACCCACCCGTCAGGTACCTGGAGAAAATACATCCCCAACGGAGCCCTGACCAGATCGGAAGACTCCCCTAGTTGGTCAACTAGGTCTTGGCACCAAACCCGGTCAACCGACACATGTTGGCTCCTCCTGGCTCCCTGAAGATGATTATGACTGATTCACGCGCATTAGGTGGCGGGAACCAACTCTTCTCCACCTATAAATAGGACCACCTACCCTCACTTCACACACACAGCACTTGAGTATTCATTCTATTGTTTCCACTACTCTCCATAGGTTTAGAGGAGTTTAGGATGTCGAGAGGAGAGCCTCTAGTCCATAGTCCAAGTAGGAAAGGAGTAGAAGGGATCTCTTCCAAATTTAAATTTGGGAAATCTATGCTCTCATATTCCTATTTGCATTTGTGACTTTATTCTTAATAAAGATGTTATCTTTAGTCTTCTTTTACTCATATACTTGGATGAAGCATTTCTTGTTTGATTGTGGATTCCATTTATGTGGTAGGAGTAGTATTTATGTTTATGCTATACCATTCTCATTATATCATCATATACACTTAAAACCCCCACTATAGTCTAATTAGTTATGACATAATCATGTTAATATGAATGACTTATGCTATGTTTCAACATTGGTTCAACAATGTTCAGGTTAGTCATTGCCTTAGGATGGCTTCTGCTGCAGCTCTTAAGGTATTTACTTAATATGCTAGCATGGTGCTAGGATAGTTAAGTTGCATTAGATGTCTCATCGATCCACAAATTGAAGAGGTAGGCAGTAAGTGTTGACAACCCTATTGTCGATGGCTGTTATATATCAATTTCACCTGTCAATATAACTCAATTATGTGAAGGAAATACCATTTCTTGCACACACCACCTTTCTATTTGTAACACCCTCATTTTCATCCATCCTCCATTGCATACATTCTTATACATGTTTAAAATTAAGAAACACAAAAAGGAACAAGATTAAAATGAATTAGAAGCAAAATAACAATTGAAACCAGTATCAGTGCAGACTTCTCCAGATTGGACCCTGGACTAGTCCGTTCTACCCTTTGTTGTCCTCCAGACTTTTCCGCTTTTGGCCCTGAATTAGTCCGACAATGCTTCTGTTGTTGTCTGGACTTGTCTGTTCCCTTGTACGGACTAGTCCATTATCCGTTACTGGAACTCTTCGGAGTTGTCCGGTAATTTCTCACTTTGGTCTGGACTTTGAAAATTGGACAAACCTCCAGACTTGTACAGTGCCGTACCGGACTTGTCCGTTTGGCTTTCTGAAACCGTTCGGACTTGTCTAGATTTCCACCGGACTTGGCCATTCAACTTTATGTCTCATATCAGACTTGTCCTACCCCTGAACGGACTAGTCCGGTGTGCCTGACTCCGATTCAATTTCTTTCTTCCCAACGGGCTTTTGGGTATTTACCTTAATTGGGCCCAAGAACGTCGTGCCTAACCCCTATGGAGCCCATGTGGGACACCACCTAGGCCTCCACTACCTTAAACTCGAATTCCACCCAAACCCTACCATCTCCACCCTATATAAACGTCGCAACACCCACCCTTTCATCTCTTTGCCACAATTGAAGAAAGTCCTAGCCCTAGTTCGTGGGAGCCGCCACCAAGGAGCCTTCATCGCCAGGGGAGAAGCAGAAGGAGGAAGTAGGAGGATAAGGCAAGATCGATCTTCATCGACTAATTGACATCATCGTCAATTCTCCACCAATTCTTCGTCTTCTTTGGATCTAGATGTCAAGTTCTCGAGTTTCGTCGAATCCTCGACCTTTGAACCCTAGGATTCACCGTAAATGCCTTAGATCCATCTTCTCTAAGTAAAATATGGTTCCACATTAATTTTGACTATCTCTAATTGAAATTTTGCCTAAACCCTAGCCATAGCGGACTTGTTCGGTCCGGTGCGGACTAATCCGTTCAACTCTCTGGTCCAGAACAGACATGTCCGGCCATTGTGCGGACTAGTTCGGTCTTCCTATTCTAGAATTTCGGGAACTTCCTTAATAATCTCTGAAATGACTTAAGACTTGTTTTAACATGTAATACTTAGTTGCAACTAGTTATTAAGCAATGGTAACAACTTGATAACAGGCATTTCCCCATAATTACATTATTCATGCATGTCATGACATATTGAGTAATATATGAGCATTTATAGATTGTATTGTTTGTTTTGTATGTTTGTTGCGTGGAATAAAGGTCCTCCTCTTGAGGGTGCTGTCGATGATCTCCAACACCAGAACATCGAAGCTTTTGACCCTTACCAATCTCAAGAGCAAGGCAAGTGTCCTTGATCATTTTGATCCTATTTTTAAATGTTTTGTTTGAAAAATTGCATGTTTGTGTCAAATAGATGGGAAAAACAAGATAGGTGTTTATTTGACTTGTTTAACCATCCTTGTCGCGTGGAATATGTTGTAGAGAGTCGGGAAGGGTATTCTACCTTTTTGCTTTGCTCTAATTAATTGGGATGGAAAAAAACCAAATGGCTTAATTATGAATTAATAAACTTATAGATGATGTGAATTGGTGAACATGGTTAATTAGTAACATGGGACTTGGGAGATCTAAGCAAGCATGGTTCATGGATTGGGCTAGATGATATGGTGGTTTGCTTGCTTTAGATCTAAGGACCGGTTCATGCAAGAATAAGCCAGGATAATAGTGCCACCACAAGGCCAAGTATGGGTGCGTCTTAGACAATTAATTAGGTGTATTGCCAGCATTGTTCGGATCATTGGGAGGAGCAGGGAATAGGAGTCGGTTGGGTTTGCAATAGTGGCAGGACTGCCCTGGGATCCAAACGGATTAAGAGGGGGCCCTTGGTTGGATGTGCTCAGTTGGAGGCATCATCACTAGTGAAACCATAGTGGGTCTGAATATGCTGGTAATCCCTTTGTAAAGGCTATTTTGTGATCTCTTGGCCATACACCTAGTGTAATTGGCATAAGGGAGGTTTCTTTAGTCGTCGACGGGTGACGAAATCATGAACTTGTGGGTAAAGCAATACAACCTATGCAGTGTGTTAAAAACTATCATGATAGCCGTGCTCCCGGTTAAGAGCACTTGGATGACCTACATGATTAGAGGGAAGATTGGGAATTGGGATTGGTTTGGTTATGGTTATGGATTGGATGGTGACAAATGAATATGGTTAATGAGGATTGTAAGGATATGGTATATGGATGGATAATGAATGATGGATATGATATATTATGTTTACTTGGGATATGATGGGATTAATTCACTTAGACATTGTAAGATGCTTTTTCATATGGTTTAAATGTAATTTTGAGAAAATGCCATTATTTGTTATCAATTCTTTGTTAAGCTACATGTCATTATTTTCCCACACTTGCTGAGTACGACACGTACTCACCTTTGCAATTCTCCCACCAAAAGTTTTAGGTGATGTTTGGGAGTACCCTGAGGATAATGAGAGTACTAGGTTGTATGCTGTCATTGACTTGCCTGAGCATTGCTTGGAGCCGCGCTATCCCTTATGCTTAGTTTGCTTAGTTTAATGCTTATATTACTTCCACTACATTAGTTCCAGATTTATTAATCATAATCATTAGGGTTGTAATTTGATGATTATTTGAATATTGCAATAAAAGTAGCTTTCTAATAATTTGTGTTGTGGTAATTTTCTTTATATCGTTTGTGATGCACTCATGTATGTGTGTTGAACACCCTGGACACACATATGCATTCACTTGGTTCATTTTCGTAATCGGGTGTCACACTATTTAACCTATTATCACTTGTCCTTGGAGAAATTGTGCATGTATACATTTTATGCAGGAAATAAGGTAAAAGAGGGGGAGCAATCCTATAAAATATCATCCCAGCCAATCAAGCGCCGACATGTGCCACCACATGGATCAAATGGCCGACAAACAAAAGTATCCGAGACCATCTAATGGAGTATCACCTATATCATTAAAGGGGACCCACCTATTAGGGACCTAGAGAAAACACAGCCCCAACGGAGCCCTGACCAGGTCAGCCATACCCTCTAGTCGGTCGACTAGGTGTTAGCGCCAAACTCGGTCAATCGACATGTGTTGGCTCCTCCCAGCTTTTTGAAGTCGTTGATGTTTGATTCGCACGCAATTGGTGGTGGGAACCAACCCTTCTCCATCTTCAAATAGGAACCCCTACTGTGACACCCGGTTCTGAAAAAGAACCCAGTGAAAGCATATGTGTGCCCTGGACGTTGATCACACATACACTTGTGCTTCAAAAATGATATGCAGAAAATTACCACAACACAAGTTAACAAAGTACCTTTATTACAATACTAAAAAAATCCTCAAATTATAACTCTAATGATCATTATTAATAGTTCTGAAACTAATGCAGCGGAAATAATATAAACTGAGCAAACTAAGCATAGGGGATATAGCGCTGCTCCAAGCAACACCACAGGAAAGTCAACTGCAGCACACAACCTAGTACTCCGCATTATCCTCAGGGTACTACCAAACATCACCTGAAACTGTTGGTGGGGAAATTGCAGGGGTGAGCACATGTCGTACTCAGCAGGTGTCGAAAAATAACAACATGTAGCTTAAACAAGGAACGATAATAAATAATGGTTATTTGATGAAAAGTACATTTAAAACATATGAAAAGCATGTTACACTATCTATGTGAAATAATCCCATCATATCCCATGTAATTAACATAATGTGAATCCATCATCCACTATCAATTTATATCCATATTCTTACCATCATCATTAATCATATCCATTTGTCACCATCCAATCCATAACCATAACCAATACCAAAGCATCCCAATTCCCAAGTTTCCCTCTAATCATGGAAGTTATCGAGGTGCTCATAACCGAGAGCACGACTATCATGATAGTTTTTAACACTCTGCAGAGGTTGTACCACTTTACTCACAAGTTCGTGATTTCATCACCCGTCGACAACTAAAGAAATCTCCTTTATGCCAATTACACTTTCTTAGGTGTTTGGCCAAGAGATCACAAAATATCCTTTACAAAGGGACTACCAGCATATTCAGACCCACCAAAGATTCACCGGTGGTGATGCCTCCAACTGAGCACATCCAACCAAGGGCCCCATCTTGTGCCGTTCGGATCCTAGGGAAGTCCCGCCACAATTGCAAACCAAACCAACTCCCATTCCCTACTCCCCCAAATGATCCGAACAATGCTCGTAGTACACCTAATTAATTGGCTAAGCGGCACCCATACATGGCCTTGTGGTGGCACTGTTGTCCTGGCTTATTCTCGCATGAACCTATCCTTAGATCTAAAGCAAGTGAAACCACCATATATTCCAACACAATCCACATACCATGCTTGCTTAGATCTCCCAAGTCCCATGTTACCAATTAACCATATTCATAAATTCTAGTCATACATAAGTTCATTAATTCATAATTAAGCTATTTGGTTGTTTTCCCATCACAATTAATTAGAGTGAATCAAAAAGGTAAAAATACCCTTCCCAACTCTCTACAATGTATCCCAAATGACAAGGATGGTCAAACAAGTTTATTAAACACCTATATTGGGTTTCCCATCAATTTGACACAAGCATGCAGTTTTGCAAATAAAACTTTTAAAACAGAGTCAAAATGATCAAGGACACTTGCCTTGCTCTTGAGACTGACTAGGGTCAAAAGCTTCGAAGCTCTGGTGCTGGAGGTCCTCGACAACACCCTCTAGAGCAAAACCTTCTATTTTGCGCAATAACATACAAAACAAACATTACAATCAATAAATGCTCATATATTACTCAATATGTCATGACATGCATGAATAATGCAATTATGGGGTAATGCATGTTATTAGGTTGATACCATTGCTTACTAACTAGTCTCAATTAAGTTTTACATGTTGGAACAAGCTTCAAGTTATTTCGGGGGATATTTAAGAAGCTCCAGGAATTTTCAAAACAGGAAGACTGGACTAGTCCACAGTGAGGACGTACATGTCCGTTATGGTACAAAAAGTGGATCAGACTAGTCTGCACGGGGACTGGACAAGTCTGCTATGGCTAGAGTTTTGGTGAATTTTCAACTAGAGCATAGTTAAAATTAATGTGGTACCATATTTTATGTAAAAAAGATGGATCTAAGATCATTACCGTGAATCCTAGGGTTCAAAGGTCGAGTATTCGATGGAACTCGAGAACTTGATGTCTAGATCCAAAGGAGACGAAGAATTGGTGGAGAATTGATGATGATGTGTTGATGAAGAACGCAGCAGCGACGACGATCTTGGTTGATCCTCCTCCTTCCTCCCTTTTCCTTCTTCTTCTCCCTGCGGTGGAGGCTCCTTTCTGGCTGCTCTCACGAACTAGGGTTAGGGGTTCTCTTCAATTGTGGCAAAGAGATGAAAGGGTGGGTGTTGGGGTGTTTATATAGGGTGGAGATGGTAGTGTTTGGGTAAAATTCGAGGTTAAGGCGGTGGGGGTCTAGGTGGGGTCCCACAGGGCTCCACAGGGATTAGGCACTGTTCTTGGCCCAATTAAGGTAACTACCCAAATGCCTGTCGGAGAGGAAACATAGACTCAGAGTCGGGCACACCGATATAGTCCGCCAGGGGCTGGACAACACCGATATGAGACAGAAAGTTGAACAAACAGGTCCGGTGGAAATCTGGAAAAGTCCGAACGGTTCCAGAAAGCAAAATGGACAAGTTCGGAATTGGGTCGGACAAGTCCGGAGGTCTCCTAAAATTTTCAAAAATGGGACCAAATTGGGGAAATTACCGGACAACTCCGAAGGTTCCCAATAGGGAGGATCGGACTAGTCTGTACACGGGAAAGGACAAGTGCGAACAACAACAGAAAAATTTTTGGACTAATCCAGGGACAAAAGCGAATAAGTCCAGAAAACAACTGAGAGTAGAATGGACTAGTCCAGGGTCCAAAATGGACAAGTCTGTACTAATTCAGGTTTTAATTGCTATTTGGTTCTAATTCATTTGAAACTTGATCCTTTTTGTGTTGCTTAACGTTAAACACGTATAAGAATGTACGCAATGCATGATGGATGAAAATGATGGTGTTACAAACCTACCCCCCTTAAAATGAATCTCGCACTCGAGATTCGACATAGAAGGAAAGAGATAGGGAAATTCTCTCTTGAGGTCATCTTCCAGCTCCCAGGTTGCTTCCTATTCTGTATGATGCTTCCATTGTACTGTACACCATTGAATCACCATGTTCCTTTTGACTCTCTCCTTTATTTCCAAGATTTTGGCTGGTTGCTCAGCATAAGTCAAATCTGCCTCTGATTCCAAATCTTCCATTAGCACTTGTTCTTCCGGCACCCTTAAGAACTTCTTGAGCCGAGAAACATGAAACAACATCAGAGAGATGTGCTAGCATCTCCAGCATATATGCCACTTCTCCACATTTGCCCAGAATCTTGAATGGTCCAATATAGCGAGGTGTCAACTTGCCTCTGACGTTCAATCGCTTATGACCTCGCATAGGTGAGACTTTGATGTTTACGAAGTCTCCCACTTCAAAAGCTAAGTTTCTTTTCCTATTATCTGCATCACCTTTTTGTCTTGATTGAGCAGCCCTCAAATTCTCACAAATTGTCTGAACTTGCTTTTCAGCTTCTAGCAACACATCAGGACCAAATACTTGGATCTCTCCTTTCTCATTTCCTTCCATATAGTGCTTCAAATGGTGACATCTTCAAACTTTCTTGGTAACTATCATTGTAGGAAAATTCAGCATACAACAAGCTTTTGTCCCAGCTACGTCCATGCTTCAAAGCACAAGCTCACAACATGTCTTCTAATATTTGATTTGTCCTCTCGGTTTGTCCATCGGTTTGTGGATGATATGTTGAACTGAAATTTACCCTTGTACCCGTAGCTTCATGCAGTTTCTCCTAGAACTTAGAGGCAAATTGAGAATCTAGGTCAGACGCTATTTTCTTAGGTACTCCATGTCAACATACAATTTTCTCCATGTACAACTCGGCTAACTGTGCAGCGGTATACTTGGTCTTGACAGGGATGAAATGAGCTAATTTGGTCAACTGCTCCACAATAACCCATATTGAGTCATAACCAGACTGGGTTCACGGTAATCCAACTATGAAGTCTATACCGATTTCTTCCCACTTCCATTTTAGAATCTTCAATGTCTGCAATAATCCAGCTGGCCTTTGGTGTTCAGCTTTCAGTCGTTGGCGTACATCACGCAAAGAACCATATTCAGCTATGTCCTTTTTCATGCTATCCCACCAATAACAAGTCTTCAAGTCCTTGTACATCTTCGTACAGCCAGTACGAATTGAGTAAGGCGAGTCATGTGCCTCCTTTAATATCGTCTCGTGAATTTGCTTCACATTAGGCACAACAATCTGTTTTCCAAGCCAAAAAGTGTCATGGTCATCCTCATCCAATCTGAATTCTCTCCCTTCATGAGTCCTTTCCTTAATTTCCTTGATTTCCTCATCCTTTGTTTGTCCTTCTCAAATTTCTTGTTCCAAGGTCGGATTTAAATCCATTATTCCCATCTCATTCACAAATCCAAGATTCAACTGTACAAACTCCTTTCATAGCTTGGATGACAGCTCTTGAACCATGAGTTGGTGGCTTACTCCTTTCTGACTCAAAGCATCGGCCACTACATTAGCCTTTCCTGGATGATTGTTGATTCCCACATCATAATCCTTGATGAGCTCCAACCATCTTCTTTGCCTCAAATTCAAGTCCGTTTGCGTGAATATGTACTTGAGACTCTTGTGATCTATATAAATCTCACACCTATGACCAAGAATGTAGTGCCTCCATATCTTCAAGGAATGCACTACAGCTGCAAGTTCGAGATGATGCGTAGGATAATTCTACTCATGTTTCTTCAATTTCCTCGATGCATAGGCTACCACTTGACCTTCTTGTATGAGCACACATCCAAGTTCTTGCCTTGAGGCATCACAATAAGTATGAAAACTTTTGCTCACATCCGGCAATACCAAGACTGGTGTGGTAGTTAACCTCTTCTTTAGCTCCTCAAAACTATTTTAACAAGCTTGAGTCCATTGGAATTCTTTTCCCTTCATTAATAGTTTAGTCATGGGCTTCGCTATTTTGGAGAAATCCTTGATAAACCGACGGTAATATCCAGCAATTCCAAGAAAACTCCTACTTTCCTTCACATTCTGTGGTGGTTCATCTCATTTTAGCACATCTCTCACTTTCCCTGGGTCAACCGATACTCCTCCTCAAGAGATGATATGACCCAAGAATGACACTTCCTTTAACCAAAATTGGCACTTGCTAAATTTGGCACACAACTGTTGTTCCCTTAATTCCTGCAATGTATGCCTCAAATGCTCCTCATGCTCCTCCTCGCTTCTTGAGTAGATCATGATATCAACAATGAACACTACAACAAATTTATCCAAGTACTCCATGAAGACCTTATTCATGAGATACATAAAGTATGCAGGTGCCTTCTCCAAAAGACATAACGACATACTCATAGGATCCATACCGTGTCTGAAAAGCCATTTTGGGTATATCCAGCGGTCTAATCTTCATTTGAAAATAACCTAAACTCAAGTCAATCTTGGAGAAAAGACAAGCGCCCTTCATTTGATGAAACAAATCCTCTATACGGGGCAACATGTACTTGTTCTTGATCGTCACCTCATTGAGAGCTCGCTAATCCACACACATCCGTTGGGATCCATCCTTCATATCCATGAAAAGAACTGGAGCTCCCTAAGGTGAAGAGCTTGGGCGAATGAAATCCTTCTCTAGTTGCTCTTGAATTTGCTTCTTGAGCTCCGCTAACTCCATAGGAGGCATCCTATATGGCCTCTTAGCTATAGGTGCAGTTCCCAGTATCAAATCAATAACGAACTCAATATCACCATCAAGAGGCATACCTGGCAACTCATCCGAAAACACATCAAAAAATTCACAAACCACCAGAATATCCTCAATTGTGGCGCCGTCCATTTGTTTCAGCTCCACCTGCTTTGGTGTTTGTTGAGATGCTTCAAATTCTATGTTGACCCCTTCCTCATTTGTCAACTTCACTGTTTTGGTGGCACATTGAATTATCCCATTGTGCTTCCTTAACAAGTCCTTACCAAGTATTATGTCCAGTCCTTGTGAATCCAAAACAATAATGTTGATAAAGAAGTCTACCCCCTTATTCTAAGGCTTACTTTTGGACATACTATATTCGTCCTCATCTCCCCTCCAAGAGATTTAACCAACAAAGTATACTTCATATGAGATATGGGCAAACTATACTTGCCAACATACATTGATGCAATGAAAGAATGCGAAGTTCCATAATAAATAACCGTAACACCCTAAATTTTCGCATCATGCATTGCATACAAGATCATGCATTAACATTAGTAGAATAAAAGAAAATAATAGCATAAAAGTTGTAATAGGGAATAAGTATAAAAATAATAATAATATATATAAAAAAAAGTATATATAAATAATATATATATAATAATATATAAAAAATAAAATATAAATAATAAAATATATAATAATAATAATATAAAAAATAAAAGAAAAAGAAAGTAAAAAAAGAGAAAAGAAAAAGAAAAAAACCAACCGCCCGCCAGGCCAAACGGCACAGCCAGCACGCCAGCCCCGCCTCCAGCGCTCGCCCCGACCCCATGCTGCAGCGCCAGCCCAGCGCTTGCCCGCTCCCGCCGCCCGGGCCACGTGCCCCGTGCTTCACACGCGCGCGCCGACCGCGCGACCCCACCCCGACCCCACCCCGCGCGCCGAGCATCCCGCGCCAGCGCCGCGCGACCCCGGCCCCACACGCGCCTGGCCCCACCCCGCGCGATACCCCGCGCTCGCCCGTGCCTTAGCGCCAAGCCCCGCGCGCCGCACGATGCCCCCGCGCTCCCCCGCCGCCAGCACGCCCAACCGCCCGCGCCTTGGCCCCAGCGCAGCACCCCGCTGCACCGCGCGCCCTCCCGCGCCCACACGCGCGCCGTGCGCCAGCCGAGTCGGCCACGATGCCCTAGCTACTGCGGCTATAAATAAGTATCGATGCTTCGTAGGTTTTCCCAGCCGCCAGAACCGCAACGCCGCCACCAGGGAAAAAGGGAAAAGCCCTAGCCGCCGGTACAGAAAAAAGGACCAGAGGGTTGCGCCGCCAGGGAAGAAAAGAGAGGAGAAAAGAGGAGGAAGAGGAAGAAAAAAAGGAGGAGGGCGCCGCCGTCCGCTGGAGATCGTCGTCGTCATCGCGTCGCCGTCGTCGTGCCGCCAGAGGACCCTTGCGCCATCTACTTCGTCTACGCGTCCTCATCATCCCGCGATCGTCGAAGCCGTCGCATCTACGGTAGGGTTCGTTTTTCCAATGCGAATTTTAGCGACGTATTAGATCTAATAGACGTAAATTGATTTTTGTTGCATCGCCTTTTTATTTTCAGCAGCATTAATCCTCGCTAAAACCCCCGTAAACTCGTATGAACACGTATGAACTAGTTGCATCTAATTAATAAACAATCATAGTTAATTAATAATTGATCTTTGCATGCATGCATATCATCGCATGTTGATTAATGTGTGTGCATCATGTTGATTTGTATACATTTTCTTGTATGTGTGATCACGAGTAGAGGGAAGTGCTCAAGAGATCTTGTACGAGGATTTCCAGAACCAAGACTTCGAAGCGCTTGAGCAACCCTATCCGCCGGAGCAAGGCAAGTGGCCTTGAAGCATATTGATCCTATTTTAAAATAAATGTTTTGTTTGCAAACTGCATGCTTGTCTCAATTTGATGGGAATCCTATGGTAGGAAGTTTACTAGATTTGTTTAACCATCCTTGTCACCTGAATATATGGTAGAGAGTCGGGAAGGGCTTTTTACCTTTTCGCTTCGCTTGATTAATTGGGATGGGAAAATAACACTACAAATTTAATTATGTATTAATGGTATTCTGGTTAATGTGAACTGGTCAATACGGTATGGTAATGGGTGATCTAAGCAAGTCTGGCATGTGGATGGGTTGGATGTTATGGTGGTTTGCTTGCTTTAGATCTAAGGACCGGTTCATGCGAGAATAAGCCAGGACTACAGTGCCACCACGAGGCCAAGTATGGGTGCGGCGTAGCTGATTAATTAGGGCTTTGCTAGTACTATTTGGACCATTAAGGATGCTCGGGGAAGGGGTAGTCGGATTGGGTTTGTTGATGATTGGTGGGACTACCCTGGGATCCGAATGGCTCAAGAGGGGGACCTTGGTTGAAGATGTGCTCAGTTGGAGGCATCGCCACCGGTGAAACCTCAGTGGGGTCTAAATAGGCTAGTAATCCCTTTGTAAAGGCTATTTTGTGATCTCTTGGCCACACACCCACGGAAGTGTGTATTATGACCGACGGGTCATGGGCATAAGCAAGATTCTTAGTCACCGAAGGGTGATGAAATCACAAACACGTGGGTAAAGAGGTACAAACTCTGCAGAGTGTTAAATAAAACTATCATGATAGCCGTGCTCCCGGTTATGAGCACATGGACAACTTCCATGATTAGAGGGAATTTGGTATTGGAATGGTTATGGTTTGGTAACGGTTATGGATTTAATTTCTGGTATTGAATATGGTTATTGGAAATGGTGAAATCTAGAATCATGGATGATGGTAGTAAATTCAGTTTGGTATTATGGTATTACTTATGATTATGATGGGTTTGATTCATATAATTATAATATATTGTTTTTCAAATGTTTTAATGTACTTTTCAGCACTTTGCCATTATTATTGTCGTCATTTGAATCAGCCACATGTCATACTTTCCACACTTGCTGAGTACGACATGTACTCACTCTTGCAATCCCCCCCCCAACAGTTGCAGGTCAGAATTGTGAGTTTAATGGCGATAATGTGGAGATCTAGGCCGTGTCTACCGTCAGCTTTGCCTGTGGTGTTGCATGGAGCTGCGCTATCCCTTTTGCTTAGTTTGCTTAGTTGCTTAATTAGTTTATTTCCGCTGCATTAGTTGAACTTGTCATTAATATTATTAGAGCTTGTATTCGAGGATAATATGGTTTGTGTAATAAAATTTGATAATTAATCTTGTTCTGTGGTAATTTTCTGTATACTCTTTTGTGATTGCACTCGTGTATGTGTGTTGAACATCCTAGGCACACATATGCGTTAGCTTGGTTCAGTTTTTGGAACCGGGCGTCACAGATTGGTATCAGAGTGAGGTTGACCGTAGGATGCAGCCTAGATAGAATGGACACTTTAGAGCACATAGGAGCACTCAGGAATCAATGTGTTTTTGCTTGAAGTGCTGTTTGCTATATATATTGGTTGCTTGTGTACTTAATAGAGGATTTTGGGATGCTTTAGCATTGCCATGTCCACGTAGGCTAGCTAGTTGGTTAGCTTCATATCCCTTGATGCATATAGTTGGGGACGTTTTCTAATTCTTACCTATTGCTTTCCTTCAGATGGTGAGGACTCGCAACCAGAGAGATGGCAATGATGAGGAGGAGAACCATGGAGTACCTCAGAACAACAACGGACAAGGACCTCCTCATGGAGCCATCAATATCGAGCAACTACTGTCTATGCAGAACCAGCTCATGCAGACCATGATACAGACAATGGGACAGCTGCAGGCTGGCAGTAACATCAACAATCAGCCCTACATGCCTATGCTGCCACCCCTACCTCCTCATAACTGATTGGGAGAGTTTATGAGGACTAGGCCGCCAACCTTTGCTCAAGCTGCTGACCCTATGGATGCTGATGATTGGCTCAAGTCCGTGGAGAAGAAACTTGCTATTGTCCAATGCAGTGATCGAGAGAAGGTCCTATTTGCTTCTCATCAACTCGTTGGAGCAGCTGCGGATTGGTGGGATGCTTATTGCAATGCTCATGAGAATCAAGAGAGGATCACTTGGGCAGAATTCAAGGAGAACTTCCGTTCTCATTATGTGCCGGAAGGTGTTATGATCTTGAAGAGACAAGAATTTGTGGACTTGAGACAAGGAAAATCAAGCGTGAGTGAATATCTCAATAAGTTCACTCAACTCTCAAGATATGCGCTTGAGGATGTTAGTCGGGACAGCCGGAAGCAATATTTGTTCATGAGAGGCTTGAACAATGAGATCCAAATGCAATTGCTCAACTGTGATTATGTCAATTTCCAAAAGCTTGTGGACAAAGAAATTGTGGTGGAGAACAAGGTTCGTGAGATGGAGAAAGACAACAAGAGGAAGGCTCCATACCAAGGACAACAACAAGGAAGTAATGCGCACCCTCGCCTTGCACCACCCAATGCACCCTATTACAGCTCCTCTATTACTGCTCAGCGCCCTGGTTATGCACCGCGCCCAACTCAGTTTGTGTAGCAGCGCCCTATTATGCAAGAACCTAGGCCTCCAATGCCTTATGCACCTCGTGCTGATTTTCCTGGAGCCAATGTTCAAAACCAAGCTCGTCCCAATAATTTTGGTGGAGTTAAGAAGTGTTATACTTGTGGAGAAGCTGGACACTTTGCGCATCAATGTCCTAAGTCAGGCCTTGGTCAAGGAAGCAATGCGTCGAGGCAAAACCCAAGACCCAATGAAGGGCAGCCACAAGGAAGCCGTGGACAGCAGAATTTTGCTCGTGGCAACGTGAACCATGTCTCTACGGAGGATGCTCAACAAGCGGATGACGTGGTCATTGGTATGTTTATCACCAACTCCAACCCCGGGACTATGTTCTTTGATTCTGAAGCATCGCATTCATTCATTGCATCGAAGTATGTTTCCCAGTATAGTTTGCCTATATCTCATATGAAGTTTACTCTGTTGGTTAAGTCTCCTGGAGGAGAGATGAGGACAAATATAGTATGTCCAAAAGTAAGCCTTAGAAGAAGGGGGGTAGACTTCTCCGCCAACCTCATTGTTTTAGATTCTCAAGGGTTGGATATTATACTTGGTATGGACTGGTTGAGGAAGCACAATGGAGTTATTGAGTGTGCCACAAAGACGGTGAAGTTGACTAATGAGGAAGGGATCACCGTAGAATTTGAAGCATCTCAAACCGCACCGAAGCAATTGGAGCTGAATCATATGGACGGTGCCGCAATTGAGGAGATTCCGGTAGTGTGTGAATTTTTGGATGTGTTTCCAGATGAGTTGCCTGGTATGCCACCTGATCGAGACATTGAGTTTGTTGTTGATTTAATACCTGGAACTGCACCTATAGCTAAGAGGCCGTATAGGATGCCTCCTATGGAATTAGCGGAGCTCAAGAAGCAAATTCAAGAGCAATTAGGGAAAGGTTTTATTCGCCCTAGCTCTTCACCTTGGGGAGCGCCCGTTCTATTTGTGGACAAGAAGGATGGATCCCAAAGGATGTGCGTGGATTACCGAGCTCGAGGTAACAATCAAGAACAAGTACACCTTGCCCTGTATAGAGGATTTGTTTGATCAGATGAAAGGTGCATGTGTGTTTTCCAAGATTGATTTGAGGTCGGGATACTTTCAAATGAAGATTAGACCATCGGACATACCCAAAACAGCTTTTAGAACACGGTATGGATCTTATGAGTACACCGTGATGTCATTTGGATTGACAAATGCGCCTGCCTACTTTATGTACCTCATGAATAGGGTCTTCATGGAGTACTTGGATAGATCTGTTGTGGTGTTTATTGATGATATTATGATCTACTCGAAGGATGAGAAGGAACATGAGGAACACTTGAGGCTTACGCTGCAGAAATTGAGGGAGCATCAATTGTATGCCAAGTTCAGCAAGTGCCAGTTTTGGTTGAAAGAGGTGCCATTTTTGGGTCATATAATCTCAGGAGGAGGAGTATCGGTTGACTCCGAAAAAGTGAGAGACGTGTTGAAGTGGGAGTCGCCGCAAAATGTCAAGGAAATAAGGAGTTTTCTTGGGATGGCTGGATATTACCGTCGGTTTATCAAGGATTTTTCCAAGATAGCCAAGCCTGAGTTGCTAATGAAGGGAAAGGCGTTCCAATGGACTGAAGCTTGTCAAAACAGTTTTGAGGAGTTGAAGAAGAGGTTAACAATAGCCCCAGTTTTGGTATTGCCGGATGTAAGCAAGAGTTTTGATATTTATTGTGAGGCATCAAGACAAGGACTTGGATGCGTGCTTATGCAAGAAGGTCAAGTGGTCGCCTATGCGTCCAGACAATTGAAGAAACATGAGCAGAATTACCCAACACATGATTTAGAACTTGCAGCCGTGGTACATGCATTGAAGATTTGGAGACACTATATTCTTGGACATAGGTGTGAAATTTATACGGATCACAAGAGTCTTAAGTATATTTTCACACAAATGGATCTTAATTTGAGGCAGCGAAGATGGTTGGAGCTCATCAAAGATTATGATTTGGGGATCAACTATCACCCGGGAAAAGCCAACGTAGTGGCCGATGCATTGAGTAGGAAGGGAGTAAGTCATCAACTCACAGTTCGAGAGTTACCATTCGACTTATGCAAGGAGTTTGAACGGTTGAACCTCGGGTTTGTAAATGAGACGTAGATGATGGAGTTAAACCCAACCTTGGAGCAAGAAATTTGAGAAGCACAAACCACGGATGAGGAGAACAAGGAAATCAAGGAGAGGATCGAGGAAGGGAGAGAATTCAGATTTGATGAAGACGAACATGGTACCTTATGGCTTGGAAAGAGGATCGTTGTGCCAAATGTAAAGCATATTCGGGAGACAATATTAAAGGAGGCACATGACTTGCCTTACTCAATTCACCCTGGTTGTACAAAGATGTACAAAGACTTGAAGACTTACTATTGGTGGGATAGCATGAAGAAGGACATAGCGGAATATGTAGCATTGTGTGATGTGTGCCAACGAGTCAAGGCGGAACATCAAAGACCAGCCGGATTATTGCAACCGTTGAAGATTCCGGAATGGAAGTGGGAAGAAATTGGAATGGACTTCATAGTTGGGTTACCACGTACTCAGTCCGGGTATGACTCAATTTGGGTAATTGTGGATCGCTTAACCAAGTCAGCTCATTTTGTCCCTGTGAAGACCAAGTATACAGCTGCACGATTGGCCGAAATATACATGGAGCATATTGTGTGTCGACACGGAGTACCGAAGAAGATAGTCTCGGATAGAGGTTCTCAATTTACCTCCAGATTTTGGCAAAAATTGCATGAAGCTTTGGGAACGAGGTTGAATTTTAGTTCAGCATATCATCCTCAAACGGATGGACAAACCGAGAGGACCAATCAGATTTTGGAGGACATGTTAAGAGCTTGTGTTTTAAAGCATGGGAAAAGTTGGGACAAAAGCTTGCCATACGCGGAATTTTCATACAACAATAGTTACCAAGCAAGCTTGAAAATGTCACCATATGAAGCGCTTTATGGGAGGAAGTGTAGGACACCTTTATTCTGGAATGAGGCCGGAGAAACTCAAGTATTTGGTCCGGATGTGTTACAAGATGCTGAAAGGCAAGTCCAAATAATACGGGAAAACTTAAAGGCTGCCCAGTCTCGACAGAAAGGTTATGCTGATAATAGGCGAAGGAGTCTGACTTTTGAAGTTAGAGATTTTGTATACCTCAAAGTGTCACCTATCTGAGGTCAGCGATGGTTTAACGTCAAAGGAAAACTGGCACCTCGCTATATCGGGCCATTTAAGATTCTGGACAAGTGAGGAGAGGTAGATTATCGACTTGAGCTGCCAACGTATCTCTCCGATGTACACGACGTGTTTCACGTGTCTCAACTCAAGAAGTGTCTCAGGGTGCCGGAAGAACAAGTGTCGATGGACGAGTTAGAACTTCAGGAGGATTTGTCCTATGTCGAGCAACCTATCAAGATCTTGGACGTGAAGGAAAGGGTCACGAGGAATAAGAGAGCCCGTTGGTGCAAAGTGCAACGGAACCACCATACAGAAGCCGAAGCTACGTGGGAACGTGAAGAAGACCTGAAGGCACAATTCCCTCATCTTTTCTCCACGCTATCGAATCTCGAGGACGAGATTCACTTTAAGGGGGGTAGGTTTGTAACACCCTAAATTTTCGCATCATGCATTGCATACAAGATCATGCATTAACATTAGTAGAACAAAAGAAAATAATAGCATAAAAGTTGTAATAGGGAATAAGTATAAAAATAATAATAATATATATAAAAAAAGTATATATAAATAATATATATTATAATATATAAATAATAAAATATAAATAATAAAATATATTATAATAATAATAATATAAAAAATAAAAGAAAAAGAAAGTAAAAAAAGAGAAAAGAAAAAGAAAAAAAACCAACCGCCGGCCAGGCCAAACGGCCCAGCCAGCACGGCAGCCCCGCCTCCCGCGCTCGCCCCGGCCCCATGCTGCAGCGCCAGCCCAGCGCTTGCCCGCTCCCGCCGCCCGGGCCACGTGCCCCGTGCCTCGCACGCGCGCGCCGACCGCGCGACTCCACCCCGCGCGCCGAGCATCCCGCGCCCAGCGCCGCGCGACCCCGGCCCCGCACGTGCCTGGCCCCACCCCGTGCGATACCCCGCGCTCGCCCGTGCCTTAGCGTCGAGCCCCGCGTGCTGCACGATGCCCCCACGCTCCCGCGCCGCCAGCACGCCCGACCGCCCGCGCCTTGGCCCCAGCGCAGTGCCCCGCTGCACCGCGCGCCCTCCCGCTCCCGCACGCGCGCCGTGCGCCAGCCGAGTCGGCCACGGTGCCCTTGCTGCTGCGGCTATAAATGAGGATCGATGCTTCGTAGGTTTTCCCAGCCGCCAGAACCGCAACGCCGCCGCCAGGGAAAAAGGGAAAAGCCCTAGCCGCTGGTACAGAAAAAAGGACCAGAGGGCTGCGCCGCCAGGGAAGAAAAGAGAGGAGAAAAGAGGAGGAAGAGGAAGAAAAAAGGAGGAGGGCGCCGCCGTCCGCCGGAGATCGTCGTCGTCATCGCGTTGCCGTCGTCATGCCGCCGGAGGACCCTTGCGCCATCTACTTCGTCTACGCGTCGTCATCATCCCGCGATCGTCGAAGCCGTCGCATCTACGGTAGGGTTCGTTTTTCCGATGTGAATTTTAGCGACGTATTAGATCTAATAGACGTAAATTGATTTTTGTTGCATCGCCTTTTTATTTTCAGCAGCATTAATCCTCGCTAAAACCCCCGTAAACTCGTATGAACACGTATGAACTAGTTGCATCTAATTAATAAACAATCATAGTTAATTAATAATTGAACTTTGCATGCATGCATATCATCGCATGTTGATTAATGTATGTGCATCATGTTGATTTGTATACATTTTCTTGTATGTGTGATCACGAGTAGAGGAAGTGCTCAAGAGATCTTGTACGAGGATTTCCAGAACCAAGACTTCGAAGCGCTTGAGCAACCCTATCCACCGGAGCAAGGCAAGTGTCCTTGAAGCATATTGATCCTATTTTAAAATAAATGTTTTGTTTGCAAACTGCATGCTTGTGTCAATTTGATGGGAATCCTATGGTAGGAAGTTTAATAGATTTGTTTAACCATCCTTGTCACCTGGAATATATGGTAGAGAGTCGGGAAGGGCTTTTTACCTTTTTGCTTTGCTTGATTAATTGGGATGGGAAAACAACACTACAAATTTAATTATGTATTAATGATATTCTGGTTAATGTGAACTGGTCAATACGGTATGGTAATGGGTGATCTAAGCAAGCCTGGTATGTGGATGGGTTGGATGTTATGGTGGTTTGCTTGCTTTAGATCTAAGGACCGGTTCATGCGACAATAGGCCAGGACTACAGTGCCACCACGAGGCCAAGTATGGGTGCGGCGTAGCTGATTAATTAGGGCTTTGCTAGTGCTATTTGGACCATTAAGGATGCTCGGGAAGGGGTAGTCGGATTGGGTTTGTTGATGATTGGTGGGACTACCCTGGGATCCGAATGGCTCAAGAGGGGGCCCTTGGTTGAAGATGTGCTCAGTTGGAGGCATCGCCACCGGTGAAACCTCAGTGGGGTCTAAATAGGCTAGTAATCCCTTTGTAAAGGCTATTTTGTGATCTCTTGGCCACACACCAACGGAAGTGTGTATTATGACGACGGGTCATGGGCATAAGGGAGATTCTTAGTCACCGAAGGGTGATGAAATCACGAACATGTGGGTAAAGAGGTACAAACTTTGCAGAGTGTTAAATAAAACTATCACGATAGCCGTGCTCCCGGTTATGAGCACCTGGACAACTTCCATGATTAGAGGGAATTTGGTATTGGAATGGTTGGTAACGGTTATGGATTTAATTTCTGGTATTGAATATAGTTATTGGAAATGGTGAAATCTGGAATCATGGATGATGGTAGTAAATTCAGTTTGGTATTATGGTATTACTTATGATTATGATGGGTTTGATTCATATAATTATAATATATTGCTTTTCAAATGTTTTAATGTAGTTCTCAGCACTTTGCCATTATTATTGTCGTCATTTGAATCAGCCACATGTCATACTTTCCACACTTGCTGAGTACGACATGTACTCACTCTTGCAATCCCCCCCCCCAACAGTTGCAGGTCAGAATTGTGAGTTTAATGGCGATAATGTGGAGATCTAGGCCGTGTCTACCGTCAGCTTTGCCTGTGGTGTTGCATGGAGCTGCGCTATCCCTTTTGCTTAGTTTGCTTAGTTGCTTAATTAGTTTATTTCCGCTGCATTAGTTGAACTTGTCATTAATATTATTAGAGCTTGTATTCGAGGATAATATGGTTTGTGTAATAAAATTTGATAATTAATCTTGCTCTGTGGTAATTTTCTGTATACTCTTTTGTGATTGCACTCGTGTATGTGTGTTGAACATCCTGGGCACACATATGCGTTAGCTTGGTTCAGTTTTTGGAACCGGGCGTCACAATAGTCGTCGGGTTGGAGTTTGCAAGAAACATACCAATCACCACATGATCCGCTTGTTGCGCTTCCTCCGTAGAGACATGGTTCACATTGCCGCGAACAAAATTATGTGGTCCCCGATTGCCCTGTGGCACTCCTCCATTTGGTCTTGAGTTGTCTCGGAGCATTGTTCCCTTGACCAAGGCTTGACTTAGGACATTGAGATGCAATGTGTCCCACCTCACCACAGGTATAGCACGACCTTGCAGCACCAAATTGTTTGGGCGAGCTTGGTTTTGAGCATTGGCAAGAAGATTAGCGCGGGGTGCATGAGGCAATGGTGGGCAAGGTGCTTGCATAGCGGGGTGTTGCTGCATTGGCTGAGCTAGGCATTGTGGAATAGCAACACGATATGAAGGAGTAGAGGAGTTGTAGTGTGGCGCATTTGGTGGTTCAAAGCGACGGCGAACATTACTTCCTTGTGGATGTCCTTGATATGGCACATTTCTCTTATTATCTTGTTTCATCTCACGAACCTTGTTCTCAACCACAATAGCTTTGTTCACAAGCTTCTAGAAATTTGCATAGTCACAATTGAGCAATTGGACTTGAATCTCATTATTTAGGCCTCTCATAAATAGATATTGCTTGCCGCTGTCCCAGTTAACATGCTCCGCTTGAGAGTTGAGTGAATTTATTGAGATAATCACTCACACTCAACCTTCTTTGCCTCAAGTTCTCAAATTCCTGCCTCTTCAAGATCATAACACCTTCAAGCACAAAATGAGAACAGAAGCTCTCCTTGAATTCAGCCCAAGTGATCCTCTCTTGATTAGCATGGACATTGCAAAGCGAGTCCCACCAATCCGCAACTGCTCCAACTAGCTGATGGGAGGCAAAAAGAACCTTCTCTCGGTCACTGCATTGGACAATAGCGACTTTCTTCTCCACATATTTTAGCCAATCATCAGCTTCCATAGGATCATGGGCTTGAGAAAAAGTAGGTGGCCTAGTCCTCATAAACTTTCCCAATCTGTTATGAGGTGGTGGGGGTAGTGGTGGAGGCATATGGGGCTGGTTCTGGTTATTGGCCTGCAGCTGTCCAAAAGCTTGCATCATGGTCTGCATGAGCATATTCTGCATAGCCAACAACTTATCAAGGTTGCAATTCCTCATTGGCATTCCTTTCGTTGCGAGTCCTCGGCATCTGAAGAGAGAACAAGAGATGGAAGAATTTAGAAAACCTCCCCAACTATATGCATCAAGGGATATGAAACTAAGCAACTAACTATAAAAGCCTCTATGGATGTGGTAAGCGTTAAGCATCCCACAATCCTCTACTAAGCACCCAAGCAAACATTACATGACAAATCAGTACAACAAACAAACCTCGACTATTCCTGAGTGTTCCCAGGACGTTGATCACACATACACGAGTGCTTCACAAACAATATACAAAAAATTACCAGAACATAATTAAGTACCTTTATCAAAATATTCAAAAAAAATCCACAAATTACAGCTCTAATGATCATTATTAATAGTTCTGAAACTAATGCAGCGGAAATAATATAAAGTGAGCAAACTAAGCATCGGGGATATTGCGCGGCTCCAAGCAACACCACAGGCAAGTCGACGGCAGCACACAACCTAGTACTCTGCATTATCCTCAGGGTACTACCAAACATCATCTGAAACTGTTGGTGTGGGAATTGCAAGGGTGAGCACATGTCGTACTCAGCATGTGTGGGAAAATAATGGCATGTAGCTTAAACAAGGAACGATAATAAATAATGGCTATTTGGTGAAAAGTACATTCAAAACATATGAAAAACATCTTACAATATCTATGTGAAATAATCCCATCATATCCCAAGTAATTAACATAATGTGAATCCATCATCCATTATCCATCCATATGCCATATTCTTACCATCATCATTAATCATATCGATTTATCACCATCCAATCCATAACCATAACCAATACCAAACCATCCCAATTCCAAGTTTCCCTCTAATCATGGAGGTTATCCAGGTGCTCATAACCGGGAGCACGGCTATCATGATAGTTTTTAATACTCTGCAGAGGTTGTATCACTTTACCCACAAGTTCGTGATTTTGTCACCCGTCGGCGACTAAAGAAACCTCCCTTATGCCAATTACACTTCCTTCCGTGTATGTCCAAGAGATCACAAAATAGCCTTTACAAAGGGACTACCAGCATATTCATACCCACTAAGGATTCACCGATGGTGATGCCTCCAACTGAGCACATCCAACCGATGGCCCTCTCATGTGCCGTTTGGATCCCGGGGCAGTCTGACCACTATTGCAAACCCAACCGACTCCTATTCCCTGCTCCACCAAAAGATACGAACAATGTTGGCAATACACCTAAGTTATTGGCTAAGCTGCACCTATACTTGGCCTTGTGGGCATTGTTGTCCTGGCTTATTCTCGCATGTACTGGTCCTTAGATCTAAAGCAAGCGAAACCACCATATCTTCCAACCCAATGCACATACCATGCTTGCATAGATCTCCCAAGTCCCATGTTAACAATTAACCATATTCATAAATTCTCATCGTCCATAAGTTCATTAATTCATAATTAAGCCATTTGGTTGTTTTCCCATCCCAATTAATTAGAGCAAAGCAAAAAGGTAAAAATACCCTACCCGACTCTCTACAATATATTCCAAATGACAAGCATGGTCAAACAAGTCTAGTAGACACCTATTTTGGGTTTCCCATTAATTGACACAAGCATGCAGTTTTGCAAACAAAACATTTAAAACAGGATCAAAATGATAGAGGATACTTGCCTTGCTCTTGAGACTGACTATGGTCAAAAGCTTCGAAGTTCTGATGCTGGAGGTCCTCGACAGCACCCTCTAGAGCAAAACCTTCTATTTCGCGCAATAACATACAAAACAAATATTATAATCAATAAATGCTCATATATTACTCAATATGTCATGGCATGCATGAATAATGCAATTATGGGGTAATGCATGTTATTAGGTTGATATCATTGCTTACTAACTAGTCCCAATAATGTTTTACATGTTGGAACAAGCTTCAAGTCATTTTGGAGGATATTTTAGAAGCTCAAGGAATTTTCAGAACAGGAAGACTCGACTAGTCCGCAGTGAGGCCGGATATGTCCATTCTGCTGCAGAAAGGGGATCGGACAAGTCTGCTATGGCTAGGGTTTTGGCAAATTTTCAACTAGAGCATAACTAAAATTAATGTGAAACTATATTTTATGTAGAAAAGATGGATCTAATATATTTACTGTGAATCCTAGGGTTCAAAGGTCGAGGATTCGATGGAACTCGAGAACTTGATGTCTAGATCCAAAGGAGACGAAGAATTAGTGGGGAATTGACGACGATGTGTTGATGAGGATCGCAGCAGCGACGACGATCATGGTTGATCCTCCTCCTTCCTCCCTTCTCCTTCTTCTTCTCTCTGTGGTGGATGCTCCTTGAGGGCGGCTCTCACGAGCTAGGGTTAGGGTTTCCCTTCAATTGTGGCAATGAGATGAAAGGATGGGTGTTGGGGTGTTTATATAGGGTGGAGATGGTAGGGTTTGGGTGGAATTCAAGGTTAAGGTGGTGGGGGCCCAGGTGGGGTCCCACATGGGATCCACAAGGTTTAGACACGAAATTCTTGGGCCCAAATAAGGTAATTACCCAAATGCCCATTGGGGAAGAAAAATAGACTCAAAGTCGGGCACACTGGACTAGTCCGCCATGGGTCAAACAAGTTTGATATGGGACAGAAAATTGAACGGACAGGTCCGCTGGAAATCCGGAAAAGTCCGAGCGGTTCCAGAAAGAAAAACAGACAAGTCCGGTATGGGGCCGGGCAAGTCCGTAGGTCTTCTCAAATTTTCAAAAACCGGACAAAATTGGGGAAATTACCACAACTCCGAAGGTTTCAAATAGGGAGGATCGGACTTGTCCGTACACAGGAACAGACAAGTTCGGACAACAATAGAAATGTTTTTAGACTAATCTGGGGCCAAAAGAGGGTAAGTCTAAAAAACAACAGATAGTAGAACGGACTAGTCCGGGGTCCAAACCAGACAAGTTCGCACCGATACAGGTTTTCATTGCTATTTTGGTTCTAATTCATTTTAAACTTGTTTCCTTTTGCGTTGCTTAATGTTAAACATGTATACGAATGTATGCAATGCATGACGGATGAAAATAAGGGTGTTACACCTACCATCACTTCACACACACTACTTGAATATTCATTCTATTGTATCCAGTATCTCCATAGGTTTAGAGGAGTTTAGGATGTAGAGAGGAGAGCCTCTAGTCCATAGCCCAAGTTATGAAGGAGTCACTCTCTTCCCAATTCCAAATTGGGAAAGGTATGAATCTCATATTCCTATTGGTATTTGTGAGTTTGTTCTTAATAAAGATGTTATATTTAGTCTTCTTTTATTCTTATACTTGGATGAAGCGTTTCTTGTTTGATTGTCGATTCCATGTATGTAATAGGAATAGTCTTTATAATCATGCCTTAATGTCATTGTACTATCATCATAAACACTATAAACCCCCACTATATTTTAATTAGTTATGATATGATCATGTTAATATGAATAACTTATGCTATGTTCCAACATTGGTTCAACGATGTTTAGGTTAGTCATTGCCTTAGGATGGCTTGTGCCATGGCTCCTAAGGTATTTACTTAATATGCTAGCATGGTGCTAGGATAGTTAAGTAGCGTTGGATGTCTCGTAGACCCACGGATTGAAGAGGTAGGCAGTAGATGGTGACAGAATCCTCGACGTTCGGCTATGCCACAGGTTCTTTGCGGGGGTCGTCCTAGTATTGCTAGGGTTAAACCCGTGCCCGATATGTTGAACAACTTAGCATAATAATTCACCATTGACACGTTCATTAGTATCTAACTTAGTCTATGTATATGTATACTAGAAGCATTGTAGGAGTAACTCCCTAAGTCTTAACCTAATCCCCCTTTGACCCAATTATCCCCCTTAGAAGATGATGCTCTTGTTTGTGTCACACTACCTCCATATATCTATTATCATCCTCACTAGAACCCTACCTAGACAATTCTACCCTCTTCATTTGATGATTGCTTTACTTCCACTTAGCCTTGATTCGGGAAAATATAAATGACATCCTTTGGGAATACTCTTTAAAGGGAAATGCTACATCGATAGTTTTCGTGCGCTTGCGTATTTTTATCTGTGATGTAAGAAACGTCAACAAGCATTTCTAGCACTTTTGTCGGGGATGATTTGTTAGTGTTTCTTAGTAGCTATTAACACCTATATGTCCTTGTAATCCTCCATGTTCGTCTATGCCACAGGCTCTTTGCGGGAGTCGTCCTAGTATTGCTAGGGGTAAACTCATGCCCGATGTGTTGAACAACTTAGCATGAAAATTCACCATTTATAATATCATTAGTGTCTAACTTAGGCTATGTATATGTATACTAGAAGCACAGTAAAAGTATTTACCTAACTCTTAGCCTATTCCCTCTTTGACCCATCTATCTCCCTTAGAATAGTATGCTCTTGTGTGTGTCACACTACCTCCACATATTTATTACCCAACCTCACTAAAGCCCTAACTAGACCAATCTATCCTCTTCATTTGATGATTGCTTTACTTCCACTTAGTCTTCCTTTGGGAAAATATAAATGACACCCTTGGGAATACTCTTTAAGGAGAAATGCTACTTCGATAGTTTCCATGCGCTTGCAGATTTTTATCTGTGATGTAAGAACATCAACAAGCATTTCTGGCACCGTTGCCAGGGAAGGCAGCCGAAGTATTGAATGATTGAGTGAATAGATAGGACCCTGAGTAGGTTTTAGTAGGATAACCCTTTTTGTTATCGCATTTTTTGTGAAAACAGGGTAGTGTATGTCTGGTTTTCGCTTGTCGGAAAACTTTGTTGAAGAAGTCCTAAGTGATTTGTGGTGTCCATTCTACCTAGTCTTGCATCCTATGGTCAAACACTGCTCTGATACCAATTTGCGACACCAGGTACAAAAATTGAACCAAGCATGATGCATATGTGTGCCCAGGATGATTAACACACATACACAAGTGATTCACAAATGATAAACAGATTAAACCATGTCTCAAATAATAACACTAATAATAGTACCTTATTACAAACCAAATAGTATTGAATACAAGCTCTAAACGACTGCAGCAGAAAACACTAATTACTAATGACTCCAACTCCACAGGCAAGCTTGACGGTAACTCGCCTGCCTAGAACTCCTCAAAGACCTCCTGGTACTCCTCGTTGTCGCCTGCGACTAAATTTGTTAAGGAAATAGAAAGGGTGAGCACATGTCGTACTCAGCAAGTGTGGGAAAGTATGACATGTAGCTTAAACAAGGAATGATAATAAATAATGGCTATTTGCATAAAAGTACATTCAAAACAGTTGAAAATGCAATATTATCATCATTAAGTAAGGTCCTTCCCAAAATAACCCAAATAACATCAATTTCAACTTAAGTAACCAATACCAGCATTAATAATCAATAATCAACTCATAACTTCTCATTTGTCTCAATTTCATCAATTGCATATACCAAAGCCAATTACTGAATCAATACCAACTCGTAGTTCAATTCCAACCATTAAACCATGTTCAAGGTCCATAACTCTAATCATGTGAGGGTCTAGGTTGCTCATAACTGGGAGCACAACTATCATGATAGTTTTTTTAACACACTCTATAGAGATTGTACCACTTTACTCACAAGTCTGTAATTTCATCACCTTTCAATGACTAAGGAATTTCAATTATGTTGTCTCACACTTCCTTTGGTGTGTGGCCTTTACAAAGGGATTACTGGCATATTTAGACCACACTAAGGTTTCACCAGCGGTGATGTCTCCAACTAAGCACATCCAACCATGGGCCCCCTCTTGAGCCATTCGGATCCCAGGGTAGTCCCACCATCACTACAATCCTATCCGACTACCCCTTCCCCGAGCTTTCCAACTGGTCCAAATAGTACTAGCAATACACTAATTAGTCATCTAAGCCGCACCCATACTTGGCCCTGTGGTGGCAATGTAAATCCTGGATGGTCGCTCCATGAACCGGTCCTTAGATCTAAAGCAAGCAAAACCACCAAAACAGTCCAACCCATTCCACATAACCGGCTTGCTTAGATCCCTAGGGCACCATGTTGCTAAAGGGTCATTATTATCGATTCTCATCATTAATGTGTTCAATAGTTCATAATTAAGCAATATGATTGTTTCCCAAACCCAAATGAGTATAGCGAAGCAAAAAGTGTAAAATACCCTTCACGACTCTCTATAGTGTGTTCAAGCGACAAGGATGGTCATACAAAACTAGTAAATTTCTACAATTGGGTTTCCCATAAATTTGACACAAGCATGCAATTTTGCAAATGAAACATTTAAAAACCAGGATCAAAATGATTAAGGACACTTGCCTTGCTCTTGAGCTTGGCTTGGGTCGAAAGCTTCGAACTTCTGGTTCTGTAGGTCCTCGAAAGCACTCTCTATAGCGATACCTTCTATTCTGTGCAACAAACATGCAAAACAAACATTACAATCAAATTATGCTCAAACATTACTCAATATGCCATGATATGCATTATTTGTGCAATTGTAAGGTAAAATTGGTTAATGAGTTGCTATTAATGTTTACTAACTAGTTCTAATGATTTTTTACATATTTGAACAAGAGTTGAATCAATTAAGATTAAATTGGAATTAATTCAGCACAAACATATCAGAAGGCCGGACAAGTCCGATTCCAGGGTCGCACTAGTCCGCCCTGCCCAAAAACTGCAGAAATAGGGTTTTCTGGATAGCGAAATCAAGGGAAAAAACTCATATGGGGAAGTGAATGCAGAGGGCATACCTTGAGTTTAGAGATCCAGGGATCAAGATTTGGATGTGAAACTTGAATCTTGACGACTAGGGTTAATGTTGAGGTGTTGAGGACAATTTGGTAATGAAGAACGTTGATGTCGAGAAGTCAATGAGGATCGTGCTTGATTGATCCTCCTCCTTCTCCTTGCTACTAGATCTTCACATGATGGCAGCACATGTCAAGAAGACGGCAGCGAGGGTTTTCCAACGTGATGGAGAGGTGTGGGGATATTGGTTTGTTTATATAGCGGTGGAGAGGTAAAGTTTTGGGGTGAATTCCAAGTAGAATTTGGTGGGGGACGAGTAGGGGCCGAGGTGGTGTCCACTTGGGCTCCTCTGAGGTTGGGAATGAGGTTCTTGGGCCCAATTAAGGCAATTACCCAATAACTTAATGTGGAGGAAAAACATAATCCGAGTTGGACTCTGAAGGTCGGACTAGTTCGCAAGGATGGCCGGACAAGTCCGCACCCTGACAGAATTAAATTGCTGATTAGTCCTAAATTCATTTTAATCTTGTTCCTTTTAAGGTTGCTTTATGTTAAACATGTATGAGGATGCATGCAATGCATTATGCATGAAAATGAGGGTGTTACACACGTCAGCCACCCTTGATGCACCCGCAGTATTGCAGAGTATGTGAATCCGCCTCTGCCGGAAGCCAAACCATCACTGTGCGTGACCCCCATCAGTACGCGTGGAGAAGATGATGACATGTGCCTTTATATAATGTCTCCATCGTCTTTTCCTCGCGTACTCTAAAGACACACCATCGTCTTCTCCACGCGTACTTTAGCTTCCTCTTTGTCTCTGGCGCACGCACCCTCATTGTTTCATTGGTTCCCTTCACAGCACAGTGACACCAAAGCCAATGGAGTTGTCGTTCACTCACGATATTATGGTCGAGGTCGCGGGGCGCCTCTCCGCAAGCTCCTTGCCACCCTTGGACGACCTCTCCAGTCTGCATGCCACCTGCAAGGCCATGCATGCGGCGTGTCGAAATGGCGCCGTGGGTAGGCGCGTGGCATTGGAGCAAGAGACCCGGAGGATGTGGCGCGACTCTGGGAACTACAAATCCCTTGTGGAGAACATGGCCATTGTCGGCAAGCCTCATGCATGCTACATCACCGGGCTCAAGCTCGTCTTCGTGGACGATCGCGCACAGCCGGGCGACCAGTTTCTTGCTTGGGCAGCCGGGGGCGGCCACATGGAGGCGGCCTAAGTCCTTGGCCTCATCTGCTACGACGCCGACTGCGAGGCCCATGACGCCGTCCAGTATATCCGGCATGTCGAAGGCAAGATCAACGTCGGTGAGAAAGCGGTCGGGTCTGTCGCCATCATGAGGACCAACAATGAGAGGAGGCAGTGTCAGATTCAAGCCCTGGCTGAAATTGGTAATATGACGTGTGTAAGACCTATGTGTGCTGAATACATTGGCTTGTAGTGAATACACTTGGCTTTGATGAGAAAAGTTTTGAATATCACCAAAAACACCTTTTTATCAAGGTCCGACTCTAGCTCTGAGCTACAACAAGGTCCAACGGTAGGTCCAGCTTGGTTTGGGTAGCTCCGGTTACATTCGATGCTAGGTTCGACTAGCTTTGGTCAGCTCCGGTGAAGTTTTGTCTTTAGCTCCGACATGTCTTTGATAGCTCAGACGTGTTTTTGCTAAGCTCCGAAGTTGATTTTTCTAGCTCCGGTTTTTGGGTTTACTAGTTCTGGTTAGCTCCGGCGCTAGGTCCTGCTAGTTTTGTAAGCTCCGGCGGGAGCTTGGTTGCACTAGTTTTGGTATGCTCCGGTGCTAGGTTCTACTAGCTTTTGTTAGCTCCGGCTCAAGGTCCGGGTTGCTCTGGCAAGGTCCGGAATTTGACCGTAGTGCTTCTGCTTTTTATTTGCAATGTTTCGTACTTGCTTTACATTGTTGGAAAGATTGCTTAGTATTCATTTGCTAAGTTTTTGGTGCGTTTTGGTTGATATGGATGATATCGTGTTACTGTGGTTTTGCAACATGCTTATGTGAGGTTCTCACGTAGGATGTTGTGTTCGGAACTAACTTGAGTCAAGTCGAGGACTTGGGCTCGTATGGATTGGTTGTTTATTCATGTGCAGGTGTTGCTTGAGTTTAAGACATGGCTGGTGACGGGATCCATTGGACTAGTCTCAGGGAGGAGATGAGGTTCCAACAACCAAATTCAGGAGGAATTGTGGTTGAGCTGATCAGGAGGTTGCGCAGCATGATTGAATCAAGAACAATGCATATGAAGGTATCATGGACGTCATTGGAAGATGTTTGCACGTTTGCAAGGAGTGCATTGACGTGGCTACATGGTTCCGAGACGTGATGAAGAGATGTGGACGTAAAGAGTTAGTCGGAAAGGTCCAACCGACTAGGTTATGGACTCAGGCTGCGGCTGAGTCAGGTTTGACTCAAATATGGAAAGATTTGAGTTGGTTATGATAGGATTTTGTGTGGGAGTTGTTTAGGAATGTGGGATACGTTCCTAAGGTGTTTGGATGTCTTAAGATTGCTTCTATCTGCGTATAGAAGAATCTTGAGCAGTTATGGAAAGTTACGATTCATGATCTGAGTAGGATTGGAGTCCTAGTTGATATTGGGTTGGCCTAAGGGCTGGTTATATAAGCAAGGGAGCCCAGAGCTCGTGGTGCACGACTTTGGGGATGTTCCTCTTGTGTTCTATTGAATAAAATTCATAGTTTGAAGGAACTTTTGTGCCTTGTTCGTCCGACTTGTTCCAGACAAGTTTTACTCGTCGAGTTTTTGGACAGCACTACCTTTTGTAGGTTGTTTTATCATAACTCGAGTTTTACAGATCCAATTGACGTGATTCTTTTTTGGTTGTCTTCAAAACTTGATTGTCTATCATCTGTCAAAATTTCGCGGTCATTGGATTTGTGTTCTATGATCTACACGAGTTTCTTTGCAGCGTTCCAGAACTGTTTTTTCTCGGGTAGGGCAGATTGACCATTGTTTGATCTTTCGATCATAACTTGAGTTTTTCTCGACGGATTTGAGTGATTCTTTTTGTGTTGTCTTGACTTGATTTTCTCTGATATCTGTCACTTTTGTCACGATGAAACACGTTTAGATTAGTCTCACGCATGATTTCTCTAACAGATCGTTTTTCTGCCGAAAGGGTTTGGGGTTTAATTGTTTCCGCTGCGTAAGATTTTTAAATCTAGCATTCACCCCCCTCTGGTAGATTTTCACGTGCTCTTCGATCCTACAATTGGTATCAGAGCCAGGTTGCTCTAATCTTTGAGATTTGCACGTTTTTTTGACTAATCATAATGGAGAAGTACTCCGCCAAACCTTGTGTGTTTGCTGGTATTGATTTCCAGGTTTGGAAGGCACGCATGGAGGCTTTCATCCAGGCACAAGACTTTGCAATATGGGAGAAGGTATATAATCCTTACGAAGTGCCATCAAACAATCAAGTTACAGCTACAAATCTGAGAGATGTCGACAACAACAACAAGGCTCGGAACTTGATCATACAAGGATTAACTCAAAGCGACTTCGACCGTGTTGCACACCTCCAACTGCATACGATGTGTGGAAAGCACTTTGTGACTACCACGAAGGATCCAACACGATCAAAGAGGTAAGGCAAGACATGTTCAAGAAAGAATACATGCGCTTCGAGATGCAACCCGGTGAGTCTATTGATGACCTTTTTGCTCGCTTTAATAAGATTCTCAGCAACTTGCGTAGTGTCAATGTTAATTTTTCAGATGCTGAAAATGCTAGGCAATTGCTAAGTGCATTAGATATGTCAATTTGGGAGATGAAAGTCACATCTATTCGTGAATCTACTGTCATGAGTTCTCTTACATTAGATGTACTCTATTCTAAACTAAAAACTCATGAAATTGACATCCTAGCACGTAAGAACCCAAATAAGTCTATTCCATTTGTTTCACAATGTGATATGTCTAGCTCCGGCCAATCATCATCTTGCAAAACTCTTGCTTTGTTGTCCTCACTAACCCTGGAGCAGATCAAAGAATTTCCAGAAGAGGAGTTGGCACTTATCTCTACTATATTCTCAAAAGCATTGCAAAATGTGAGAACTAGAAGGAGAGGAAGCTCCGGACCTCAACGCTGTTTTGAATGTGGTAAAACAGGACACTTTCGTACAGAATGCCCTAACCTTTCAGGTCCAACCACCCGGGAATAAAAACAAAGCAAGGACCTCCTCTGGAAATTCCAACAAGAAGAAGAAAGATACCATAGGACGCAAGATGTTCAACAGTTTCATCACCGCGCTTCAAGAGTTCAGTTCAAGTGACGTGGACATTGGAAGTGATGAAGATGAAGATTATTTGGCAAACTTGTGCTTTATGGCGGGCAAGTCAAGATCAAGTATGGAGGCGGCAGAACACAACAGCGACAATGAAGAGGTATGTCCTACTTGTGAAGAAATGTGTGATGCTATTTCTCGTGCCACTGTTATTGTTAAGAAAAAGGACAAAAAGCTTAGGGATAGTGCTGCTAAAATTGAATCACTAGAATCTGAAATCAACCGTTTAAAAACTTTGATTCCTAGTGATGATGCATGTTCCTCATGTGATTTAATATATGAACAATTGTCCTCATTAAGAAGTGCGCACACCTCTACACTTGATAAACTTGAGTTAGAAATTGAAAAGAACAAAGAGCTTGCTGCACTTAATGATAAAAACTTGAAAGATGCTAGCTGTTCTACAATTGATTTGCATTGTTTTACTTGTGATAATCTTGATAAGAAACTACATGATGCTATGAATGAAATTTCTATATTGAACAATGCTTTACGTTCCCATGAAGTTAAATTTTGTTCCAATTGCAAACTAAAAGGAAAAACTTCATGTGAAAATTGCCTTGATCTCTCCAATAAACTTGATGACATGCATAGGACATTAGATCGGTTTTGTAATGGGAATAACAACCTAAACTTGCTGCTGAATTCTTCCAAGTCATGCAATGATAAAACTGGTTTAGGTTTTGATTCTCATGCTCATGCTAAGGCACATCCACCTAAAATTCTAAAGCCATTAGGAAGTGGTTTGATTCAAACAGTTCCTAAACAAAAAGGAGTGGTTTTCAAATCTGCAGGAGTGTTGTCTCATTCGGTTTCAAATAAAAATATTGCTTGCTCATCTAGACATGAACACAAAGTTAAATTTCATTGTACCTTCTGTGGTAGAGATGGTCATGTCATAGATTTTTGTTATAGACTAGCTAAACAACAGAAAAGGGAAAGAATGGTTGCTAGATCTCATAACTTTCATGCAAAATTTGCTGCACACATTGAACCAAATGTACAACCTGCTGTTTTGAGTCAAAAACATTCAAAGTTTACCTCTGGACCTTCTGTTTTTGCCTCTGAAGCTACTGATTTCTGTGCTACACAAGTAACACCTTATAGGTCAGTAGTTAAGAATAAAAAATCTCAAACTTTGACTCATAAACCTGCTGTTTTGTCTCAGCTTTCGCGTGTTTTTCCTACTGCACGTCGCGTGACTCAGTACTGGATTCCTAAATGCCTTTTGACTAACCCCAGTATTGAGTCATTGACGTATTGTGCTTCTATGTAGGTTACACGTTTGAGGAAGGAGAACGTTTGGATTGTGGATTTAGGTTGCTCACGCCACATGACCGGTAACAAAGATTGGTTCTCCTCCCTCTCTTTTGTATCACGTGTAGAGAATGTTACTTTTGCCGATAATTCTTCAACTCCTATAATTGCTAAGGGTTTGGTTAGAGTAAATGATCACTACACTTTGAAGGATGTGGCACTTGTCAAAAATTTGAAATACAACTTGCTTTTTGTTTCACAATTGCTAGATGGAAATCTGGAAATTATTTTCAATAAAAACTGCTGCAAAGTTGTAAGTTCAAATAGTGAGCTTATTTTTAACATGTCTCAGTTTGGAAGAGTTTTTAAAGCTGATTTTGATATGTCTTCCTCTAAGCATAGGTTTTTAGTTGCTAATGATTCAAAGGACTTATATTTTTGGCATCGTAGACTTGGTCACGTAGGCTTTGATCACCTAATGCGTGTTAGTGCTCTTGATCGCATATGTGGGCTGCCTAAGCTTAAAGGGGACAAAGAAATTGTGTGCTCTTCTTGTATACATGCTAAGATGGTTGCAGGTTCACATACTCCTCTCACAATGATCATGACAATTGAACCATGTCAACTTTTGCATCTTGACACCGTAGGACCTTCACGTGTTCAATCCTTCGGAGGTAAATGGTATGTTCTTGTTATCGTTGATGATTATTCTAGATACTCTTGGGTTTACTTTATGGCATCTAAGAATGAAGTATTTAGTCACTTTAGAACTTTATTTCTTGGATTATAAATTGATCACCCAGGATCATTAAAAGCAATTAGAAGTGATAATGGAACTGAATTTAAAAATCAATCTTTTGATCACTTTTGTGCTAAAAATAGAATAGATCATCAATTCTCTTCACCATTTGTACCTCAACAAAACGGTGTTGTAGAAAGAAAGAACAGAACCTTAGTTGAGATGGCTAGGACTATGCTTGATGAATATCAAACTCCTAGGAAATTTTGGGCTGATGCGTTAGCAACTGCTTGTTATGTCTCAAATCGTGTTTTCTTGCGTGCTAAGCTAGGTAAAACACCATATGAGCTTCGGTTTGGACATAGGCCTAGTGTTACAAACTTTCGGGTCTTTGGTTGCAAATGCTTTGTTAAGAAACATGGTAATCTTGATAAATTTGAACCTAGATCCATTGATGGCATGTTTCTTGGTTATCCATCTCATACTAGAGGCTACCGTGTGCTTTTACTTGACACTAATAAAATTGTGGAGACTTGTGAAGTGTATTTTGATGAAGCTAGCCCAGGTACTAGCTCCGATGTTGCAGGACCAGAACCGTATCCTCAAGGGGAGGGTATTTTCGAAGATGAAGAAGAACCGGTGATACTGCCTGGTAGTTCCAAAGTTGACACGTGTCCAGCTCCGGACATTGAACAAGCTCCGACTATCACCTATGCTGGTCCTGATTGTCCACAAGTCACAAGCTCATCAATCTACGATGAACCTAATGAAGAAGAAGCTTGTGAGACATCTGTTCCCCTAAGTTTTTACAAAGATCATCCCCCACAACAGATGATTGGAAGCTTGCACAAACAAGTCACACGGTCCAGGTTTTGCGATCCAAACTCTCATGCTCATTCTGCTTTTGTTGCTTCTTTTGAACCCGAAGATATATGACACGCACTCACTAATGAATCTTGGATTATTTCCATGCAAGAAGAGATAGAAAATTTTGAAAGAATTAATGTTTGGAAACTTGTACCTCCACCTCTAGGTCACACTTTAATTGGAACTAAATGGGTATATAAAAATAAACAAAGTGAGGATCGGGTTGTGGTTAGGAATAAGGCTAGGTTGGTTGCTCAAGGTTTCACTCAAGTTGAAGGTCTAGATTTTGATGAAACTTTTGCTCCTGTCGCTAGATTAGAAGCCATAAGAATTTTGTTAGCTTTTGCAGCATCTAAAGGTTTTAAGCTATATCAAATGGATGTTAAAAGTGCTTTTCTTAATGGCTACATAGATGAGGAGGTTTATGTCAAACAACCACCGGGTTTTGAAAATCCAGATTTTCCTAATCATGTTTACAAACTGTTCAAAGCCTTATACGGTCTCAAACAAGCCCCTAGAGCATGGTATGATAGGCTAAAAACATTCTTACTTGAAAAGGGGTTTACCATGGGCAAGGTTGATAAAACTCTTTTTGTGCTTAAACATGGCAATGACTCATTATTCGTTCAAGTGTATGTGGATGATATTATCTTTGGTTGTGCTTCTCATGATCTTGTGTCCAAGTTTTCAGCAATGATGAGTTCCGAATTTGAAATGAGTATGATGGGTGAACTCACTTACTTTTTGGGGCTGCAAATCAAGCAAACCAAGGAGGGTACCTTTGTGCATCAAACGAAGTATACCAAAGACCTCCTAAGGCGCTTCGACATGGAAAAAAGCAAGCCTCTTCGGACACCAATGGGAACAGCAACAACACTTGAACTTGATGAAGATGGTGAACCCGTGGATCAAAAAGAATATAGAAGCATGATTGGATCACTTTTGTACCTTACGGCATCAAGACCCGACATACAATTCAATGTATGTCATTGTGCACGGTTTCAAGCCTCCCCACGTGTTTCACATCGTCAAGCCGTCAAAAGGATTCTCAGGTACTTACATGGAACTCAAAAAATTTGGCATTTTTCTTTCTTCTTCCTCAACCGTTACTTTGAAAGCTGCTTCGGATGCTGATTTTGGGGGTTGTAGGATTGATAGGAAAAGTACTTCCGGTGCTTGTCATTTTCTTGGTAATTCTCTTGTTGCTTGGTCCTCTAGAAAACAAAATTCAGTTGCACAATCCACAGTCGAATCTGAATATGTAGCTGCTGCTAGTGCTTGCTCACATATTCTTTGGATTGTTCAAACACTTAAGGACTATGGGGTTGATCTAGATAGTGTTCCACTATTCTGTGATAACACTAGTGCCATTTGCATTGCTAAAAACCTCGTGCAACATTATAGAACTAAGCATTGACATTAGGTATCACTTTCTCCGAGATAATGTTGAAAAAGGAAATATTGTGCTTCACCATGTAGATACCGAACAACAATTGGCTAACATTTTTACAAAACCTTTGGATTTCACTCGTTTTTGTTACATTCGTAGTGAAATAGGGGTTATGCATCCTCATGGCTTAAATTGAGGGGGAGTTTTTGAAACTTGGGAAGTCTATGTGTGAATCTGAAATTAAAATAATATGAGCATAGTATTTCATACATATATGACTTTGTGATTCCTTTTACATGCTGAAAGTTCTTACTACATTACTCGTGTTATACATTTTGTAGTTTTTACCATGTCTAGTAATTGGAATAATTACTTACACTAAAACTGGTCATGGTCGAACTTTCTTGCTGTTTTGAACTTGTTACAGGTTCGCAAGTGCTTTTAATCGTTAAGAATTCATCAAGTAATCAACTCACATGTTGAGTTTTTATGAACAAATATAAATTGAGAAAAGATCAAGAGAATATGCATGCATCGCACTTCTTCTTTTGAGATGGCTTGTCATTGCACTTAGATATGAACTTGGAAGAAGTTGTGTATGACTAAAACCATGTCCTTAAGCTTCTGATTGTCAAATGACATAGGCTTGGCTTGGTTGGTTAGAATAAGGCAGATGCGCATATAATCTCTTGCAAATATCATATGATCTAAATTTATGCTTTGAAAAATAATAAAATGCAGCAACTAGTGTCATGCTTTCAGGTTTTGAAATAGTTAAGTTTGTGAGATCATGACTTGATCAAATTGAAAATTACATTTGATCTCTAGCATGGCTAACACTACTTTATGTATTTCATTGATGTGATAATGTAAGGTACTTGATAGTATGACTTGGATGAGCTTTGTTTATATGTATATGTTATAATATGCTCATAACAACTAAAGGGGGAGAGATAATTTGTTTATATCTCATGACTTGCTGAATACATTGTCAAAAGGGGAGAGATAAGCATGAAGAGAGAGAGAATATGTGCATAAGGAGGGATAATAAAGGGGGAGAGATAATATGGGATAATTTTTCTTCTCATTTACTTTTGATTTACAAAGGGGGAGAAATTGTCTTCAAAACTTTTATGTGAATAAGCCAATGTTCGGATTTTAAATGGTGTTGCCAATGCATTCATCAAGGGGGAGATTGTAAGACCTATGTGTGCTGAATACATTGGCTTGTAGTGAATACACTTGGCTTTGATGATAAAAGTTTTGAATATCACCAAAACACCTTTTTATCAAGGTCCGACTCTAGCTCTGAGCTACAGCAAGGTCCGACGGTAGGTTCGGCTTGGTTTGGGTAGCTCCGGTTACGTTCGATGCTAGGTCCGACTAGCTTTGGTCAGCTCCGGTGAAGTTTTGTCTTTAGCTCCGGCATGTCTTTGATAGCTCCGACGTGTTTTTGCTAAGCTCCAAAGTTGATTTTTCTAGCTCCGGTTTTTGGGTTTACTAGTTCCGACTAGTTCTGGTTAGCTCCGGCGCTAGGTCCTGCTAGTTTTGTAAGCTCCGGCGGGAGCTTGGTTGTACTAGTTTTGGTAAGCTCCGGTGCTAGGTTCTACTAGCTTTTGTTAGCTCCGGCTCAAGGTCCGGGTTGCTCTGGCAAGGTCCGGAACTTGGCCGTAGTGCTTCTGCTTTTTATTTGCAATGTTTCGTACTTGCTTTACATTGTTGGAAAGATTGCTTAGTATTCATTTGCTAAGTTTTTGGTGCGTTTTGGTTGATATGGATGATATCGTGTTACTGTGGTTTTGCAACATGCTTATGTGAGGTTCTCACGTAGGATGTTGTGTTCGGAACTAACTTGAGCCAAGTCGAGGACTTGGGCTTGTATGGATTGGTTCTTTATTCATGTGCAGGTGTTGCTTGAGTTTAAGACATGGCTGGTGACGGGATCCATTGGACTAGTCTCAGGGAGGAGATGAGGTTCCAACAACCAAATTCAGGAGGAATTGTGGTTGAGCTGATCAGGAGGTTGCGCAACATGATTGAATCAATAACAATGCATATCAAGGTATCGTGGACGTCATTGGAAGATGTTTGCACGTGTGAAAGGAGTGCATAGACGTGGCTACATGGTTCCGAGACGTGATGAAGAGATGTGGACGTAAAGAGTTAGTCGGAAAGGTCCAACCGACTAGGTTATGGACTCAGGCTGCGGTTGAGTCAGGTTTGACTCAAATATGGAAAGATTTGAGTTGGTTATGATAGTATTTTGTGTGGGTCACGAATTTGAGTTGTTTAGGAATGTGGGATACGTTCCTAAGGTGTTTGGAAGTCTTAAGATTGCTTCTATCTGCGTATAGAAGAATCTTGAGCAGTTATGGAAAGTTACGATTCATGATCTGAGTAGGATTGGAGTCCTAGTTGATATTGGGTTGGCCTAAGGGCTGGTTATATAAGAAAGGGAGCTTATAGCTCGTGGTGCACGACTTTTGGGCTGTTCCTCTTGTGTTATATTGAATAAAATTCGTAGTTTGATGGAACTTTTGTGCCTTGTTCGTCCGACTAGTTCCAGACAAGTTTTACTCGTCGAGTGTCCGGACAGCACTACCTTTCGTCGGTGGTTTTATCATAACTCGAGTTTTACAGATCCAATTGACGTGATTCTTTTTGGTTTGTCTTCAAAACTTGATTGTCTATCATCTGTCAAAATTTCGCGGTCATTGGATTTGTGTTCTATGATCTACACGAGTTTCTTTGCAGCGTTCCAGTACTGTTTTTTCTCGGGTAGGGCAGATTGACCATTGTTTGATCTTTCGATGATAACTTGAGTTTTTCTCGACGGATTTGAGTGATTCTTTTTGTGTTGTCTCCGTGACTTGATTCTCTCTGATATCTATCACTTTTGTCACGATGAAACACGTTTAGATTAGTCTCACACACGATTTCTTTAATAGATCGTTTTTCTGCCGAAAGGGTTTGGGTTTTAATTGTTTCCGCTGCGTAAGATTTTTAAATCTACCATTCACCCCTCCTCTGGTAGCTTTTCACGTGCTCTTCGATCCTACAATGTGGGTGCATCCGCGCCCGCCTCTGAGACCGCCGATGGTGTCGCTGCCCATTAATGTAATTTACCCGTGCACGGCTGCCGGCTGCGGGAAGCAAGGGTGGAGCCGCTGCAGGGTCTTTTGTAGTGAAGACTGTAGGATTAGGCACGAGCATGTCACATTTTGCTGTGAGGTGTTATCCGGTACGGGCTATATATAAAATAGATTTATAAGGTTGTGATGTTGTTTTTCTTGTTTCATGATGTCATTTTTCATGTTTTGTAGTAATTTTTTATGTTAATGAACTCAATGTTGTTCGCGTGTTCCATCTGTTATTTTGTTTTCTATCTGTTGTTTAGTGAACTATCTGTTCTATCTGTATTCTCTTTTAATAAATGACCCTCCACACCACCGGTGGCCTCTAAAGTGGCCTGTATAGTACTTTAATTGCTGGAGGTGCCAGGAGATCGCCCGTAGTGGAGCCTGCAAAGCGGTCTGTAAAATAGTATACAATACTAGTACGTAGTAACAGGAAAATGCAACAGGTAGTGACGACTGGAAAGAAAAGGAGAGACAATGAAATCTACAAAAGAAAATAAAGAATGAGACAAATGTTAGGAAAAGATAGGTAGTACTCCTATGTACCACTGGCCTTATGCCATATACGCAGTGTCATCATTACCACTACTCCTATACACGGTCAGAAATTATTACTAGTGCTTTTAGGAAAGAGCTACGGACTAGATGTGCCAATTAGTTTATTTTGTATTTATTGGGAATTATGTAACAGCTAGTTATGTCAAGTTAATTAGTTTGTTGCCTTGAATGGTACGTTCAACACTACTATTTGATTTCGTCGATGTTTATATCTAGTATTTAATCCTTGTTTATATCACTGTGTTGTTGCGGTTCAAGAGATTTTATGCTTTATTTTGATCAGAATACCAACCCCATTGCTACATTAACTTATTTAGATAACAAATTGCCAGAGCCAGACGCGAGCCCGTAGATGGGCTCACGCGTCATAGGGACGAACACCAAGCATCCCATTGCAGTTTCGGCCCACGAATACAAAGTGACTCAACGCAGTTTCAGCCCACGAATAATAAGCGGCCCTGTGCAGTGTTGGGCCTACTCTGATAGCTTCACGTACGCTTTGTCCTGGCTGCTTGCCTACGGCGGTCAACTTTTTTCACGCTGAATAAAGAAGGAAAATAATAAACAAAAAAATTTTTATTACGGTAACTTTCGATCCACAATGGACCCTCTCCCAACTGTACAAAACGCGCCTAGAGGTGCATCCGCCGGCCGCCACGCTCTTGTAAGAGCATCCACCGACCACCGTGCATGGAGGAGCATCCACCGGCCGCCGCACGTGGAGGAGCAACAGCGCTAGGTACAATTGCTCACATAATGTTATTATAGATCTATCCTCTTACAGATAGGCTGAATGAATTGTAGGAAGCGATGTCAGAAGATAATACAAGGATGGGAAAAGATAGGTGTACAAAGGAGTGGAATGATGGAATGAATTAATTTTAAAATTTTGCATTCCAGGGCACTCGTGAAGAAGGAACTATGTCTTGTCCTTGTTCGAGATGTCGTAATATTTGCCATGGGACACACAAGGAAGTTTGTCTTCACATGCTTCGTAATGCAATGTAAATCCTGGATGGTCGCTCCATGAACCGGTCCTTAGATCTAAAGCAAGCAAAACCACCAAAACAGTCCAACCCATTCCACATAACCGGCTTGCTTAGATCCCTAGGGCACCATGTTGCTAAAGGGTCATTATTATCGATTCTCATCATTAATGTGTTCAATAGTTCATAATTAAGCAATATGATTGTTTCCCAAACCCAAATGAGTATAGCGAAGCAAAAAGTGTAAAATACCCTTCACAACTCTCTATAGAGTGTTCAAGCGACAAGGATGGTCATACAAAACTAGTAAATTTCTACAATTGGGTTTCCCATAAATTTGACACAAGCATGCAATTTTGCAAATGAAACATTTAAAAACCAGGATCAAAATGATTAAGGACACTTGCCTTGCTCTTGAGCTTGGCTTGGGTCGAAAGCTTCGAACTTCTGGTTCTGTAGGTCCTCGAAAGCACTCTCTATAGCGATACCTTCTATTCTGCGCAACAAACATGCAAAACAAACATTACAAACAAATTATGCTCAAACATTACTCAATATGCCATGATATGCATTATTTGTGCAATTGTAAGGTAAAATTGGTTAATGAGTTGCTATTAATGTTTACTAACTAGTTCTAATTATTTTTTACATGTTTGAACAAGAGTTGAATCAATTAAGATTAAATTGGAATTAATTCAGCACAAACATATCAGAAGGCCGGACAAGTCCGATTCCAGGGTCGGACTAGTCCGCCCTGCCCAAAAACTGCAGAAATAGGGTTTTCTGGATAGCGAAATCAAGGGAAAAACTCATATGGGGAAGTGAATGCAGAGGGCATACCTTGAGTTTAGAGATCCAGGGATCAAGATTTAGATGTGAAACTTGAATCTTGACGACTAGGGTTAATGTTGAGGTGTTGAGGACAATTTGGTAATGAAGAACGTTGATGTCGAGAAGTCAATGAGGATCGTGCTTGATTGATCCTCCTCCTTCTTCTCCTTGCTGCTAGATCTTCACATGATGGCAGCACATGTCAAGAAGACGGCAGCGAGGGTTTTCCAACGTGATGGAGAGGTGTGGGGATATTGGTTTGTTTATATAGCGGTGGAGAGGTAAAGTTTTGGGGTGAATTCCAAGTAGAATTTGGTGGGGGAGGAGTAGGGGCCGAGGTGGTGTCCACTTGGGCTCCTCTGAGGTTGGGAATGAGGTTCTTGGGCCCAATTAAGGCAATCACCCAATAACTTAATGTGGAGGAAAAACATAATCCGAGTTGGACTCTGAAGGTCGGACTAGTCCGCAAGGATGGCCGGACAAGTCCGCACCCTAACAGAATTAAATTGCTGATTAGTCCTAAATTCATTTTAATCTTGTTCCTTTTAAGGTTGCTTTATGTTAAACATGTATGAGGATGCATGCAATGCATTATGCATGAAAATGAGGGTGTTACACACGTCAGCCACCCTTGATGCACCCGCAGTATTGCAGAGTATGTGAATCCGCCTCTGCCGGAAGCCAAACCATCACTGCGCGCGACCCCCATCAGTACGCGTGGAGAAGATGATGACATGTGCCTTTATATAATGTCTCCATCGTCTTTTCCTCGCGTACTCTAAAGACACACCATCCTCTTCTCCACGCGTACTTTAGCTTCCTCTTTGTCTCCACCGCACGCACCCTCATTGTTTCATTGGTTCCCTTCACAGCATGGTGACACCAAAGCCAATGGAGTTGTCGTTCACTCACGATATTATGGTCGAGGTCGCGGGGCGCCTCTCCGCAAGCTCCTTGCCACCCTTGGACGACCTCTCCAGTATGCATGCCACCTGCAAGGCCATGCATGCGGCGTGTCGAAATGGCGCCGTGGGTAGGCGCGTGGCATTGGAGCAAGAGACCCGGAGGATGTGGCGTGACTCTGGGAACTACAAAGACCTTGTGGAGAACATGGCCATTGTCGGCAAGCCTCATGCATGCTACATCACCGGGCTCAAGCTCGTCTTCGTGGACGATCACGCACAGCCGGGCGACCAGTTTCTTGCTTGGGCAGCCGGGGGCGGCCACATGGAGGCGGCCTACGTCCTTGGCCTCGTCTGCTACGACGCCGACTGCGGGGCCCATGACGCCGTCCAGTATATCCGGCATGTCAAAGGCAAGATCAACGTCGGTGAGAAAGCGGTCGGGTTTGTCGCCATCATGAGGACCAACAATGAGTGGAGGCAGTGTCAGATTCAAGCCCTGACTGAAATTGGTAATATGACGTGTGTAAGACCTATGTGTGCTGAATACATTGGCTTGTAGTGAATACACTTGGCTTTGATGATAAAAGTTTTGAATATCACCAAAAACACCTTTTTATCAAGGTTCGACTCTAGCTCTAAGCTACAACAGGGTCCAACGGTAGGTCCAGCTTGGTTTGGGTAGCTCCGGTTACGTTCGATGCTAGGTCCGACTAGCTTTGGTCAGCTCCGGTGAAGTTTTGTCTTTAGCTCCGACTTGTCTTTGATAGCTCAGACGTGTTTTTGCTAAGCTCCGAAGTTGATTTTTCTAGCTCCGGTTTTTGGGTTTACTAGTTCTGGTTAGCTCCGGCGCTAGGTCCTGCTAGTTTTGTAAGCTCCGGCTAGAGCTTGGTTGTACTAGTTTTGGTAAGCTCTGGTGCTAGGTTCTACTAGCTTTTGTTAGCTCCGGCTCAAGGTCCGGGTTGCTCTGGCAAGGTCCGGAATTTGACCGTAGTGCTTCTGCTTTTTATTTGCAATGTTTCGTACTTGCTTTACATTGTTGGAAAGATTGCTTAGTATTCATTTGCTAAGTTTTTGGTGCGTTTTGGTTGATATGGATGATATCGTGTTACTGTGGTTTTGCAATATGCTTATGTGAGGTTCTCACGTAGGATGTTGTGTTCGGAACTAACTTGAGTCAAGTCGAGGACTTGGGCTCGTATGGATTGGTTGTTTATTCATGTGCAGGTGTTGCTTGAGTTTAAGACATGGCCGGTGACGGGATCCATTGGACTAGTCTCAGGGAGGAGATGAGGTTCCAACAACCAAATTCAGGAGGAATTGTGGTTGAGCTGATCAGGAGGTTGCGCAGCATGATTGAATCAAGAACAATGCATATGAAGGTATCATGGACGTCATTGGAAGATGTTTGCACCTGTGCAAGGAGTGCATTGACGTAGCTACATGGTTCCGAGACGTTATGAAGAGATGTGGACGTAAAGATTTAGTCGGAAAGGTCCAACCGACTAGGTTATGGACTCAGGCTGCGGCTGAGTCAGGTTTGACTCAAATATGGAAAGATTTGAGTTGGTTATGATAGGATTTTGTGTGGGTCACGAATTTGAGTTGTTTAGGAATGTGGGATACGTTCCTAAGGTGTTTGGAAGTCTTAAGATTGCTTCTATCTGCGTATAGAAGAATCTTGAGCAGTTATGGAAACTTACGATTCATGATCTGAGTAGGATTGGAGTCCTAGTTGATATTGGGTTGGCCTAAGGGCTGGTTAAATAAGCAAGGGAGCCCAGAGCTCGTGGTGCACGACTTTGGGGACGTTCCTCTTGTGTTCAATTGAATAAAATGCGTAGTTTGAAGGAACTTTTGTGCCTTGTTCGTCCGACTTGTTCCAGACAAGTTTTACTCGTCGAGTTTCTGGACAGCACTACCTTTCGTAGGTTATTTTATCATAACTCGAGTTTTACATATCCAATTAACGTGATTCTTTTTTGGTTGTCTTCAAAACTTGATTGTCTATCATATGTCAAAATTTTGCGATCATTGGATTTGTGTTCTATGATCTACACGAGTTTCTTTGCAGCGTTCCAGAACTGTTTTTTCTCGGGTAGGGCAGATTGACCATTGTTTGATCTTTCGATCATAACTTGAGTTTTTCTCGACGGATTTGAGTGATTCTTTTTGTTTTGTCTTAGTGACTTGATTCTCTCTGATATCTGTCACTTTTGTCACGATGAAACACGTTTAGATTAGTCTCACGCATGATTTCTTTAACAGATCGTTTTTCTGCCGAAAGGGTTTGGGGTTTAATTGTTTCCGCTGCGTAAGATTTTTAAATCTAGCATTCACCCCCCCCCCCCATCTGGTAGCTTTTCACGTGCTCTTCGATCCTACAATTGGTATCAGAGCCAGGTTTCTCTAATCTTTGAGATTTGCACGTGTTTTTGACTAATCATAATGGAGAAGTACTCCGCCAAACCTTGTGTGTTTGCTGGTATTGATTTCCAGGTTTGGAAGGCACGCATGGAGGCTTTCATCCAGGCACAAGACTTTGCAATATGGGAGAAGGTATATAAGCCTTATGAAGTGCCATCAAAAAATCAAGTTACAGCTACAAATCTGAGAGATGTCGACAACAACAACAAGGCTCGGAACTTGATCATACAAGGATTAACTCAAAGTGACTTCGACCGTGTTGCACACCTCTGATCTGCATACGATGTGTGGAAAGCACTTTGTGACTACCACGAAGGATCCAACACGATCAAAGAGGTAAGGTAAGACATGTTCAAGAAAGAATACATGCGCTTCGAGATGCAACCCGGTGAGTCTATTGATGACCTTTTTGCTGACTTTAATAAGAATCTCAGCAACTTGCGTAGTGTCAATGTTAATTTTTCAGATGCTGAAAATGCTAGGCAATTGCTAAGTGCATTAGATATGTCAATTTGGGAGATGAAAGTCACATCTATTCGTGAATCTACTGTCATGAGTTCTCTTACATTAGATGTACTCTATTCTAAACTAAAAACTCATGAAATTGACATCCTAGCACATAAGAACCCAAATAAGTCTATTGCATTTGTTTCACAACGTGATATGTCTAGCTCCGGCCAATCATCATCTTGCAAAACTCTTGCTTTGTTGTCCTCACTAACCTTGGAGCAGATCAAAGAATTTCCAGAAGAGGAGTTGGCACTTATCTCTACTAGATTCTCAAAAGCATTGCAAAATGTGAGAACTAGAAGGAGAGGAAGCTCCGGACCTCAACGCTGTTTTGAATGTGGTAAAACAGGACACTTTCGTACAGAATGCCCTAACCTTTCAGGTCCAACCACCCGGGAAGAAAAACAAAGCAAGGTCCGGACCTCCTCTGGAAATTCCAACAAGAAGAAGAAAACCATAGGACGCAAGATGTTCAACAGTTTCATCACCGCGCTTCAAGAGTTCAGTTCAAGTGACATGGACATTGGAAGTGATGAAGATGTAGATGATTTGGCAAACTTGTGCTTTATGGCGGGCAAGTCAAGATCAAGTATGGAGGAGGCAGAACACAACAGCGACAATGAAGAGGTATGTCCTACTTGTGAAGAAATGTGTGATGCTATTTCTCGTGCCACTGTTATTGTTAAGAAAAAGGACAAAAAGCTTAGGGATAGTGCTGCTAAAATTGAATCACTAGAATCTGAAATCAACCGTTTAAAAACTTTGATTCCTAGTGATGATGCATGTTCCTCATGTGATTTAATATATGAACAATTGTCCTCATTAAGAAGTGCGCACACCTCTACACTTGATAAACTTGAGTTAGAAATTGAAAAGAACAAAGAGCTTGCTGCACTTAATGATAAAAACTTGAAAGATGCTAGCTGTTCTACAATTGATTTGCATTGTTTTACTTGTGATGATCTTGATAAGAAACTACATGATGCTATGAATGAAATTTCTATATTGAACAATGCTTTACGTTCTCATGAAGTTAAATTTTGTTCCAATTGCAAACTAAAAGAAAAAACTTCATGTGAAAATTGCCTTGATCTGTCCAATAAACTTGATGACATGCATAGGACATTAGATCGGTTTTGTAATGGGAATAACAACCTAAACTTGCTGCTGAATTCTTCCAAGTCATGCAATGATAAAACTGGTTTAGGTTTTGATTCTCATGCTCATGCTAAGGCACATCCACCTAAAATTCTAAAGCCATTAGGAAGTGGTTTGATTCAGACAGTTCCTAAACAAAAAGGAGTAGTTTTCAAATCTGCAGGAGTGTTGTCTCATTCGGTTTCAAATAAAAATATTGCTTGCTCATCTAGACATGAACACAAAGTTAAATTTCATTGTACCATCTGTGGTAGAGATGGTCATGTCATAGATTTTTGTTATAGACTAGCTAAACAACAGAAAAGGGAAAGAATGGTTGCTAGATCTCATAACTTTCATGCAAAATTTGCTGCACACATTGAACCAAATGTACAACCTGCTGTTTTGAGTCAAAAACATTCAAAGTTTACCTCCGGACCTTCTGTTTTTGCCTCTGAAGCTACTGATTTCTGTGCTACACAAGTAACACCTTATAGGTCAGTAGTTAAGAATAAAAAATCTCAAACTTTGACTCATAAACCTGCTGTTTTGTCTCAGCTTTCGCGTGTTTTTCCTACTGCACGTCGCGTGACTCAGTATTGGATTCCTAAATGCCTTTTGACTAACCCCAGTATTGAGTCATTGACGTATTGTGCTTCTATGTAGGTTACACGTTTGAGAAAGGAGAACATTTGGATTGTGGATTCAGGTTGCTCACGCCACATGACCGGTAACAAAGATTGGTTCTCCTCCCTCTCTTTTGTATCACGTGTAGAGAATGTTACTTTTACCGATAATTCTTCAACTCCTATAATTGCTAAGGGTTTGGTTAGAGTAAATGATCACTACACTTTGAAGGATGTGGCACTTGTCAAAAATTTGAAATACAACTTGCTTTCTGTTTCACAATTGCTAGATGGAAATCTGGAAATTATTTTCAATAAAAACTGCTGCAAAGTTATAAGTTCAAATAGTGAGCTTATTTTTAACATGTCTCAGTTTGGAAGAGTTTTTAAAGCTGATTTTGATATGTCTTCCTCTAAGCATAGGTTTTTAGTTGCTAATGATTCAAAGGACTTATATTTTTGGCATCGTAGACTTGGTCACGTAGGCTTTGATCACCTAATGCGTGTTAGTGCTCTTGATCGCATATGTGGGCTGCCTAAGCTTAAAGGGGACAAAGAAATTGTGTGCTCTTCTTGTATACATGCTAAGATGGTTGCAGGTTCACATACTCCTCTCACAATGATAATGACAATTGAACCATGTCAACTTTTGCATCTTGACACCGTAGGACCTTCACGTGTTCAATCCTTCGGAGGTAAATGGTATGTTCTTGTTATCGTTGATGATTATTCTTGATACTCTTGGATTTACTTTATGGCATCTAAGAATGAAGTTTTTATTCACTTTAGAACTTTATTTCTTGGATTATAAATTGATCACCCAGGATCATTAAAAGCAATTAGAAGTGAAAATGGAACCGAATTTAAAATCAATCTTTTGATCACTTTTGTGCTGAAAATAGAATAGATCATCAATTCTCTTCACCATTTGTACCTCAACAAAACAGTGTTGTAGAAAGAAAGAACAGAACCTTAGTTGAGATGGCTAGGACTATGCTTGATGAATATCAAACTCCTAGGAAATTTTGGGCTGATGTGTTAGCAACTGCTTGTTATGTCTCAAATCGTGTTTTCTTGCATGCTAAGCTAGGTAAAACACCATATGAGCTTCGGTTTGGACATAGGCCTAGTGTTACACACTTTCGGGTCTTTGGTTGCAAGTGCTTTGTTAAGAAACATGGTAATCTTGATAAATTTGAACCTAGATCCATTGATGGCATGTTTCTTGGTTATCCATCTCATACTAGAGGCTACCGTGTGCTTTTACTTGACACTAACAAAATTGTGGAGACTTGTGAAGTGTCTTTTGATGAAGCTAGCCCAGGTACTAGCTCCGATGTTGCAGGACCAGATCCGTATCCTCAAGGGGAGGGTATTTTCGAAGATGAAGAAGAACCGGTGATACTGCCTGGTAGTTCCAAAGTTGACACGTGTCCAGCTCCGGACATTGAACAAGCTCCGACTATCACCTATGCTGGTCCTGATTGTCCACAAGTCACAAGCTCATCAATCTATGATGAACCTAATGAAGAAGAAGCTTGTGAGACATCTGTTCCCCTAAGTTTTTACAAAGATCATCCCCCACAACAGATGATTGGAAGCTTGCACGAACAAGTCACACGGTCCAGGTTTTGCGATCCAAACTCTCATGCTCATTCTGCTTTTGTTGCTTCTTTTGAACCCGAAGATATATGACACGCACTCACTAATGAATCTTGGATTATTGCCATGCAAGAAGAGATAGAAAGTTTTGAAAGAAATAATGTTTGGAAACTTGTACCTCCACCTCTAGGTCATACTTTAATTGGAACTAAATGGGTATATAAAAATAAACAAAGTGAGGATGGGGTTGTGGTTAGGAATAAGGCTAGGTTGGTTGCTCAAGGTTTCACTCAAGTTGAAGGTCTAGATTTTGATGAAACTTTTGCTCCTGTCGCTAGATTAGAAGCCATAAGAATTTTGTTAGCTTTTGCAGCATCTAAAGGTTTTAAGCTATATCAAATGGATGTTAAAAGTGCTTTTCTTAATGGCTACATAGATGAGGAGGTTTATGTCAAACAACCACCGGGTTTTGAAAATCCAGATTTTCCTAATCATGTTTACAAACTGTTCAAAGCCTTATACGGTCTCAAACAAGCCCCTAGAGCATGGTATGATAGGCTAAAAACATTCTTACTTGAAAAGGGGTTTACCATGGGCAAGGTTGATAAAACTCTTTTTGTGCTTAAACATGGCAATGACTCATTATTCGTTCAAGTGTATGTGGATGATATTATCTTTTGTTGTGCTTCTCATGATCTTGTGTCCAAGTTTTTAGCAATGATGAGTTCCGAATTTGAAATGAGTATGATGGGTGAACTCACTTACTTTTTGGGGCTGCAAATCAAGCAAACCAAGGAGGGTACCTTTGTGCATCAAACGAAGTATACCAAAGACCTCCTAAGGCGCTTCAACATGGACAAAAGCAAGCCTCTTCGGACACCAATGGGAACAGCAACAACACTTGAACTTAATGAAGATGGTGAACCCGTGGATCAAAAAGAATATAGAAGCATGATTGGATCAATTTTGTACCTTACGGCATCAAGACTCGACATACAATTCAATGTATGTCTTTGTGCACAGTTTCAAGCCTCCCCACGTGTTTCACATCGTCAATCCGTCAAAAGGATTCTCAGGTACTTACATGGAACTCAAAAAATTTGGCATTTTTCATCCTTCTTCCTCAACCGTTACTTTGAAAGCTGCTTCGGATGCTGATTTTGGGGGTTGTAGGATTGATAGGAAAAGTACTTCCGGTGCTTGTCATTTTCTTGGTAATTCTCTTGTTGCTTGGCCCTCTAGAAAACAAAATTCAGTTGCACAATCCACAGTCGAATCTGAATATGTAGCTGCTGCTAGTGCTTGCTCACATATTCTTTGGATTGTTCAAACACTTAAGGACTATGGGGTTGATCTAGATAGTGTTCCACTATTCTGTGATAACACTAGTGCCATTTGCATTGCTAAAAACCCCGTGCAACATTCTAGAACTAAGCATTGACATTAGGTATCACTTTCTCCGAGATAATGTTGAAAAAAGGAAACATTGTGCTTCACCATGTAGATACCGAACAACAATTGGCTGACATTTTTACAAAACCTTTGGATTTCACTCGTTTTTGTTACATTCGTAGTGAAATAGGGGTTATGCATCCTCATGGCTTAAATTGAGTGGGAGTTTTTGAAACTTGGGAAGTCTATGTGTGAATCTGAAATTAAAATAATATGAGCATAGTATTTCATACATATATGACTTTGTGATTCCTTTTACATGCTGAAAGTTCTTACTACATTACTCGTGTTATACATTTTGTAGTTTTTACCATGTCCAGTAATTGGAATAATTACTTACACTAAAACTGGTCATGGTCGAACTTTCTTGCTGTTTTGAACTTGTTACATGTTCGCAAGTGCTTTTAATCGTTAAGAATTCATCAAGTAATCAACTCACATGTTGAGTTTTTATGAACAAATATAAATTGAGAAAAGATCAAGAGAATATGCATGCATCGCACTTCTTCTTTTGAGATGGCTTGTCATTGCACTTAGATATGAACTTGGAAGAAGTTGTGTATGACTAAAACCATGTCCTTAAGCTTCTGATTGTCAAATGACATAGGCTTGGCTTGGTTGGTTAGAATAAGGCAGATGCGCATATAATCTCTTGCAAATATCATATGATCTAAATTTATGCTTTGAAAAATAATAAAATGCAGCAACTAGTGTCATGCTTTTAGGTTTTGAAATAGTTAAGTTTGTGAGATCATGACTTGATTAAATTGAAAATTACATTTGATCTCTAGCATGGCTTACACTACTTTATGTATTTCATTGATGTGATAATGTAAGGTACTTGATAGTATGACTTGGATGAGCTTTGTTTATATGTATATGTTATAATATGCTCATAACAACTAAAGGGGGAGAGATAATTTGTTTATATCTCATGACTTGCTGAATACATTGTCAAAGGGGGAGAGATAAGCATGAAGAGAGAGAGAATATGTGCATAAGGAGAGATAATAAAGGGGGAGAAATAATATGGGATAATTTTTCTTCTCATTTACTTTTGATTTACAAAGGGGGAGAAATTGTCTTCAAAACTTTTATGTGAATAAGCCAATGTTCGGATTTTAAATGGTGTTGCCAATGCATTCATCAAGGTGGAGATTGTAAGACCTATGTGTGCTGAATACATTGGCTTGTAGTGAATACACTTGGCTTTGATGATAAAAGTTTTGAATATCACCAAAACACCTTTTTATCAAGGTCCGACTCTAGCTCTGAGCTACAGCAAGGTCCGACGGTAGGTCCGGCTTGGTTTGGGTAGCTCCGGTTACGTTCGATGCTAGGTCCGACTAGCTTTGGTCAGCTCCGGTGAAGTTTTGTCTTTAGCTCCGGCATGTCTTTGATAGCCCCGACGTGTTTTTGCTAAGCTCCAAAGTTGATTTTTCTAGCTCCAGTTTTTGGGTTTTTCTAGTTCCGACTAGTTCTGGTTAGCTCCGGCGCTAGGTCCTGCTAGTTTTGTAAGCTCCAGCGGGAGCTTGGTTGTACTAGTTTTGGTAAGCTCCGGTGCTAGGTTCTACTAGCTTTTGTTAGCTCCGGCTCAAGGTCCGGGTTGCTCTGGCAAGGTCCGGAACTTGACCGTAGTGCTTTTGCTTTTTATTTGCAATGTTTCGTAATTGCTTTACATTGTTGGAAAGATTGCTTAGTATTCATTTTCTAAGTTTTTGGTGCGTTTTGGTTGATATGGATGATATCGTGTTACTGTGGTTTTGCAACATGCTTATGTGAGGTTCTCACCTAGGATGTTGTGTTCGGAACTAACTTGAGTCAAGTCGAGGACTTGGGCTCGTATGGATTGGTTGTTTATTCATGTGCAGATGTTGCTTGAGTTCAAGACATGGCTGGTGACGGGATCCATTGGACTAGTCTCAGGGAGGAGATGAGGTTCCAACAACCAAATTCAGGAGGAATTGTGGTTGAGCTGATCAGGAGGTTGCGCAACATGATTGAATCAATAACAATGCATATGAAGGTATCGTGGACGTCATTGGAAGATGTTTGCACGTGTTAAAGGAGTGCATAGACGTGGCTACATGGTTCCGAGACGTGATGAAGAGATGTGGACGTAAAGAGTTAGTCGGAAAGGTCCAACCGACTAGGTTATGGACTCAGGCTGCGGTTGAGTCAGGTTTGACTCAAATATGGAAAGATTGAGTTGGTTATGATAGGATTTTGTGTGGGTCACGAATTTGAGTTGTTTAGGAATGTGGGATACGTTCCTAAGGTGTTTGGAAGTCTTAAGATTGCTTCTATCTGCGTATAGAAGAATCTTGAGCAGTTATGGAAAGTTACGATTCATGATCTGAGTAGGATTGGAGTCCTAGTTGATATTGGGTTGGCCTAAGGGCTGATTATATAAGCAAGGGAGCTCAGAGCTCCTGGTGCACGACTTTGGGGCTGTTCCTCTTGTGTTATATTGAATAAAATTCGTAGTTTGAAGGAACTTTTGTGCCTTGTTCGTCCGACTTGTTCCAGACAAGTTTTACTCGTCGAGTTTCCGGACAGCACTACCTTTCGTCGTTGGTTTTATCATAACTCGAGTTTTACAGATCCAATTGACGTGATTCTTTTTGGTTTGTCTTCAAAACTTGATTGTCTATCATCTGTCAAAATTTCGCGGTCATTGGATTTGTGTTCTATGATCTACACGAGTTTCTTTGCAGCGTTCCAGTACTGTTTTTTCTCGGGTAGGGCAGATTGACCATTGTTTGATCTTTCGATCATAACTTGAGTTTTTCTCGACGGATTTGAGTGATTCTTTTTGTGTTGTCTCGGTGACTTGATTCTCTCTGATATCTATCACTTTTGTCACGATGAAACACGTTTAGATTAGTCTCACACACGATTTCTTTAATAGATCGTTTTTCTGCCGAAAGGGTTTGGGGTTTAATTGTTTCCGCTGCGTAAGATTTTTAAATCTACCATTCACCCCTCCTCTGGTAGCTTTTCACGTGCTCTTCGATCCTACAATGTGGGTGCATCCGCGCCCGCCTCTGAGACCGCCGATGGTGTCGCTGCCCATTAATGTAATTTACCCGTGCACGGCTGCCGGCTGCGGGAAGCAAGGGTGGAGCCGCTGCAGGGTCTTTTGTAGTAAAGACTGTAGGATTAGGCACGAGCATGTCACATTTTGCTGTGAGGTGTTATCCGGTACGGGCTATATATAAAATAGATTTATAAGGTTGTGATGTTGTTTTTCTTGTTTCATGATGTCATTTTTCATGTTTTGTAGTAATTTTTTATGTTAATGAACTCAATGTTGTTCGCGTGTTCCATCTGTTATTTTGTTTTCTATCTGTTGTTTAGTGAACTATCTGTTCTATCTGTATTCTCTGTTAATAAATGACCCTCCACACCACCGGTGGCCTCTAAAGTGGCATGTATAGTACTTTAATTGCTGGTGGTGCCAGGAGATCGCCCGTAGTGGAGCCTGCAAAGCGGTCTGTAAAATAGTATACAATACTAGTACGTAGTAACAGGAAAATGCAACAGGTAGTGACGACTGGAAAGAAAAGGAGAGACAATGAACTCTACAAAAGAAAATAAAGAATGAGACAAATGTTAGGAAAAGATAGGTAGTACTCCTATGTACCACTGGCCTTATGCCATATACGCAGTGTCATCATTACCACTACTCCTATACACGGTCAGAAATTATTACTAGTGCTTTTAGGAAAGAGCTACGGACTAGATGTGCCAATTAGTTTATTTTGTATTTATTGGGAATTATGTAACAGCTAATTATGTCAAGTTAATTAGTTTGTTGCCTTGAATGGTACGTTCAACACTACTATTTGATTTCGTCGATGTTTATATCTAGTATTTAATCCTTGTTTATATCACTGTGTTGTTGCGGTTCAAGAGTTTTTATGCGTATGCTTTATTTTGATCAGAATACCAACCCCATTGCTACATTAACTTATTTAGATAACAAATTGCCAGAGCCAGACGCGAGCCCGTAGATGGGCTCACGCGTCATAGGGACGAACACCAAGCATCCCATTGCAGTTTCGGCCCACGAATACAAAGTGACTCAACGCAGTTTCAGCCCACGAATAATAAGCGGCCCTGTGCAGTGTTGGGCCTACTCTGATAGCTTCACGTACGCTTTGTCCTGGCTGCTTGCCTACGGCGGTCAATTTTTTTCACGCTGAATAAAGAAGGAAAATAATAAACAAAAAAATTTTTATTACGGTAACTTTTGATCCACAATGGACCCTCTCCCAACTGTACAAAACGCGCCTAGAGGTGCATCCGCCGGCCGCCACGCTCTTGTAAGAGCATCCACCGACCACCGTGCATGGAGGAGCATCCACCGGCCGCCGCACGTGGAGGAGCAACAGCGCTAGGTACAATTGCTCACATAATGTTATTATAGATCTATCCTCTTACGGATAGGCTGAATGAATTGTAGGAAGCGATGTCAGAAGATAAGACAAGGATGGGAAAAGATAGGTGTACAAAGGAGTGGAAGGATGGAATGAATTAATTTTTAAATTTTGCATTCCAGGGCACTCGTGAAGAAGGAAATATGTCTTGTCCTTGTTCGAGATGTCGTAATATTTGCCATGGGACACACAAGGAAGTTTGTCTTCACATGCTTCGTAATGGGATGTCATTGGATTGTACTTGTTGGGTACACCATGGAGAAAATGATTTGAGAAAAATATTGCTGAGTAATCAGCAAATATTGAGGAGATAATTTCTGATGATGCTGATATGGAAAATATGTTGTCTAGTCTACTTAGAGGCATTGATCATAGTTGTACTTCAGAAGATGTTGATGATCCAGAAAATGCTATAAACCAGCAGGAGCCAACTGGGTGTGCAAAGTCATTCTATGACTGATTAAATGATGCCAAAAAGGAGTTGTATCCAGGTTGTGAGAAGGTGACCCAATTATCCTTCATTGTCAGGTTTTAACAGATAAATGTTTAACCGGTTTGAGCAAAAAAGTGTGTGAGTTGATCCTTGAACTATCCTCATATATGCTTCCAAAGGTCCACTGCATTCCTAATACACTTGATAAAGTTTAGAAGGTTGTTCGTGACCTCGGACTGGACTCCCAAAAGATCGATGCATGTGTCAATGACTGTGTGTTATTCCGGAAGGACTATTCTATGCTAGATCGATGCCCAAATGTGGTGGAGTAAGATGGAAAAATAGTACTAGTGGGGATGCAAGAGAGGCTTTACCTTGTGGAAAAGCCAAGAAGCTTGTAGCATGCAAGATTCTATGATACTTCCCTCTTATTCACCGTCTTCTAAGGTTTTATATGGCAGAATCAACGACATCGAACATGCACTGGCACAAAGAAGAACGTATTGATGATGGAATATTAGGCCATCCTGCGGATTTGAAAGCATGGAAGCATTTTGATAGCCTTCACCCAAATTTCTCATCTGATCCTCGCAACATAAGACCTGGGCTAGCATATGATGGTTTCAATCCATTTGGAATAATGAATGTTTCTTACAGTACATGGCCTGTGATTTTAATCCCTTATAATCTACCACCTTGGTTGTGTATGAAGCAACCTTATTGGTTGATGTCAATGACGATTTCTGGGCCAAAGTCACATGGAAACAACATTTATGTGTATTTGCAGCCTTTGATTGATGAGCTACTGAAATTATGATCTGATGGTGTTGAAACATACGACAGTTCAAAGAAAGAAACATTTCTCATGCGAGCTTCTATATTGTTGACAATAAATGATTTTCCAGCATATGCAATACTATGTGGATGGAACACAAAAGGTAAGCTAGCATGTCCATGCTGCCATATAAACACTGACGCCTTGTGGTTGAAACATGGATGAAAGTATTGCTACATGGGTCATCGTCGTTTCCTACCTCAGAAACACAGGTGGCATCGAAACCAAGCATCTTTCAACAACAAGATAGAGAATTGAGAGTCTCCAACATCACTCATTGGTGATGAAGTACTCTAACAATACGAGAGTTTTGATTAAAGTGAGTTTTAGATAGACGAATAATAAAAGAAAGCGCACTGAGGAAAATAGGTGGCATAGTTGGAAGAAAAAAAGTATATTTTTGCAGCTCCCGTATTGGAAAACATTGCTCATAAGGCATAACTTGGATGTCATGCACATTGAGAAAAACATTTGTGATAGTATATTGGGGACATAACTTAATATGGATGGTAAAAAAAAAGATAGTCTACAAGCTCGTCCTGATATGAAGGATATGGGTATACGACCACAAAAATATCTAGTGGCCATAAATGAGAAGTATGATTGTCCACCAGCATCATATAGTTTGCATAAAGATGAGAAGACCACCTTGTGCAGGTTTTTGGGGGATGTGAAGATGTCTGATGGTTATGCCTCAAACATCAAGAGATGTGTGGACATAAAATCACGTAACATATCGGGTCTAAAAACTCATGACTACCATATTATATTTCAGAAGCTCCTTCCTATTGCAATACGTGACATATTGCCTGAAAGGGTTGTTGAACCTTTAATTGAGTTTAGCTGATTCTTTTTCTGGAATTTGTTATAAAGAATTGGCGGAACCAGATTTGGATAAGATGATCAAACAATTTCTTGAAACAATTTGTAAGCTTGAGATGTTGCTTCCTCCTGCTTTCTTTGATATCATGGTACATCTTCCAACCCATCTTGCCGAAGAAGCTTGCTTGGGTGGACCTATTTCTTACAGATGGATGTATCCAATTGAGAGGTACTTTGGTTCATTGAAGAGGTATGTACGTAACAAAGCTCACTCGGATGGTTCTATAACTAAGGGATATATTATGGAAGAGTGTATGCCTTTTTGTATTTAGTTTTTGGATAACATCCGCACCAAGCTTAATAGGTCAGAACGTCATGAAGCTACAGCTAGGAATGAACCTTATCTCAAGTCTAATATATTTACAGAAGTTGATAATTCTAAAAAAGAGTTTAAATGGGGCCAACTTACTATGGTGGAACTACATAACATCAGACATTATATTATTTATAATACTGAAGAGGCCGCTCCATAGATCAAGTATGTATAACTCATATGTTTTATACTATATTGGATCATGCTTATTGTATATGGCTAATTTAATTTTGTACCCTTTAAAGTGAGCATATTGAAGAACTGAAAACGATTCATTCTCATGATGTTGAAAAACGCCAGAGACAAGTTTGTTTATTGGTTTCATAAATGAATAAGTACATGCAAGTTTTTACTTTTATGAAATATTTAACAAATATGTTTTCTGATGTTGGTTTATCGATGACCCCTTTTATACTAATGTGTACATATTATGACATTACACAAAGAAGGCAAAATAACTGATTATTTGTGTCGGTACCCTAGGAACCGTACACCCCTTGAGATTATAAAGATCTCAAAGGAAAGTCATCTACTTGATTTGAAGACCTTCGGAGGCCCACATGTCAGATATAACCGGACCCGCTTCTCCAACATGGTTAATCCCAGGGTCGCCATGTGTACTATCAAACCGGAGCTACCGCCCACAAGGGGGAAGCTCCGGGCCATGTACCGAAATGGCACCTCCGGACTTAACCCCAGACCGAGAGAAGCTCCGGACCTGACACGTGTCAGGTAGCTCCGGAGCTACCTGTTTCCCACAGTATGCTCCGGAGCTACCACGTGTCCAATCGTCGGATCTTCAGCCTCTAACCTCCGGAAGACTCCACAACGGCTCCAGATCTTCAAAGGGGAATCAAGGACTTCAAGACCCGATTAAGTGTCATTAATACCATGTTAATGACATATGGTCGGATGACCTTAATTACCAGTAACGGTGTTGTCAAAGCCCATTACCCGGTCATTAAGGGCAATTAAACTTGTTGAATGAATATCAATACTAGTAACCGCCGGGGCCACATATCGGGCCAGGCTAACTTGTAACGGCCTGCCCTTGTACTATAAAAGGACAGGCCGACGACAGGTTTAGTGAGGCTAGACACGCGCCATAGACGCTCAACACAAGCTCATACAGCTAATACAAAACCAACACATCCGTGGAGTAGGGTATTACGCTCAGGCGGCCCGAACCACGTAAACTCTTGTGTCTCCTGTGTCATTTACTATTCACCTTCTTGAATCTCCGCGCGCCCACACCGAACATCAAACTCCTCTAACACTTTAGTAGTGTCGGGAGATCTGTCGGTCCCAAACCACCGATAGTTGGCGCGCCAGGTAGGGGGCCCTGAGATTTTGAGAATGGTGAACTCATCTGCTGGATCATCCAACAGTCAACCTGCTGCTCAGGATGTTGGGGGCAATCCCTCCAATATGCAGCCACCAGCAGGAGCCTCAGCACCAGGAGGAGTTACACTCCCTCCACCATCGCCTCCACCAGCAAATCAAGCCGGGCAACGCGATGGTGCGCCGGCATCAATCACTGCGTCGGCAAATCTTGACAACCCAGAACATGCGCTCCATGCAGCGTGTGCTCTTCTCCAACGCCCACCACCCCCGGATGCATCCCGGGATGCACTGGAACAGTGGAGGGCCGATGTGGAACATTTGGTTGCAGCAGCAGCCGAACGCCTCAGCAACCAGGGTCCTCCTCCTTCAGGACGAGCCCCATCGCAGCGGCAGACTTTGTCTGGTAGACTTGATCTGCACGTTTCAAATAGCAGGAGACGTGCTGCATCCCAACAAGTGACGTCATTGCCCTCCAGGGAACGATGCACTCACACGGTATCCAAGCTCTCAACTCATGACCTCCGGGCGGAGCTTGATCTCCGATACCGCCAACAAGACGGCCGAGTCCATATTGAGCGTGCTCGTGAAAGACGGGAAGCTCAGGACCTTTCTACTCCTGAAGGACTAGGAGGAGGTTGTTCTGCTCTGGCCATACATCTGCGTATGGTCAGGTGGCCACAGAAGTTCCGGCCTCACCTGCCGGAAAAATTCGACAGGACTGTCAATCCCGCCGAATTTCTTCAGATCTACTCCACTGCAATCTTGGCAGCTGGAGGAAACGAGGCTGTGATGGCCAATTATTTTCCAGTGGCCTTAACTGGGACCGCTAGGTCCTGGTTTATGAGCCTTCCACCCAACTCTATCAACAGTTGGGAGGAGCTGTGCCGGCAGTTCACCGCCAACTTCGGGAGTTCATACACCCGACCAGGCACTGAACTGGACCTTTTTGCAGTCGTGCAAAAAGGGGGAGAATCCCTGTGATCATTCATCCAGAGGTTCTCTCAGGTACGAAACACTATCCCTTCTATCTCTAGCGCCTCTGTCATTGTGGCATTTAGACAGGGTGTACAGGACAAGAAGATGCTGGAGAAACTGGCGATCAAGGAGATCACCAGCGTCATGGAACTCTTCAGCTTGGCTGACAAATGTGCCAGAGCTGCGGAGGGCCGAGAGATGCACTCCAAACCAAACCTGGAGGGTCACAAGAAATCCTCCAAAGAAGAAGCCGCTACCTCCGAGAACGGCAAGAAGAAGAAAAAGACCAACGGCAAGAAGAAGCCGTCGGCCGGTACATCCAATGTTGCAGCTGCTGCAGCTCCGGGTGGCTGGGGGCCACGCCCGGAAAAGCGACCTCGACCGTCTTCTGAAGACGGTAGCAAGCCCAAGGTGTGGTGCCCAATTCACAAAATGGGCAGCCACAGTTTGGAAGACTGTCGGGAGGTCCAAAACCTTGCCGAGCGCTACAACAAGCGCCGGGAAGAATCTCCTTTCCGACAGAGGGAAGGAAAGCAAAAAGTCGACGAAGCTCCAGCTGAAGAGGAGTTAGGTTTTCAGGATCCCAAAAAGGTCCTGAAGACCGTTTACACCTCCGTCGACGATGATTCTGACGTCTCTGACAACGAGTGTCGGAAGACCATGAACACCATTTTTGGTGGATCATGGGACATCAACTCCCGCCGCGTCATCAAGACTATGCGTCGGGATATGGCTGCTGTAGCTCCTACAGTCAGGCCGGAACCTCATAGGAAGTGGATGGACACAGCCATCACTTTTGATGCTTCGGATTGCCCTCAGAGCATGGTTGGAGCAGGTCAGTTACCTTTGATGGTATCTCCTACCATCAACAACATCCAGCTCCACCACGTCATGGTAGACAGAGGTTTGGGGCTTAACCTCATAAGCTTCGAAGGTTTTACTAAGCTTCAACTCCGACCTTCGGATCTCCATCCCTCGCGACCTTTCTCCGGAGTAGGTCCGGGGGCCATTACCCCACTCAGAGCTATTACTCTCCCCGTTACCTTTGGGACACGGGAGAAGTACCGCATAGAGAAGTTGGTCTTCGACGTCGCTCAGATCAACTTACCCTTTAATGCCATCTTGGGTAGGCCTACCCTGTACAAATTCATGACAGCTGCTCATTATGGTTATCTGGTGTTGAAGATGCCAACGCCAGTAGGCGTTCTCCGGATCCGCGGAGATCATACTGCCGGAGTAACTGCTCTAGAAGAACTCCATGCACTCACCACGGCGCAAGAGGAGGACTCCAGGCAAGAGCAAGCTCCAAAACCCCCGAGCATTCGTCAACGAGGCTCGACTTCTGCACCTCGTGTGCAGCCAAGCGGCGACACCGACATTCCCGTCAAAGTTGTCCAAATTGGTTCCGATGCCGCTCAGACCACCCGTATATCGGGGGGATTGAACGACAAATAGGAACTCGCGCTCATCACTTTCATCCGGGCTAAAGTCGACGTGTTTGCTTGGCAACCGTCACAAATGCCTGGGATCCCCAGGGAAGTGATTGAGCACAATCTGAAGATCTACCCCGACGCCCGGCCTGTGCATCAGAAGCCTCGGAAGCAATCCGTAGAGCGACAGAACTTCATCCGACAAGAAGTGAAGAAGTTACTCGAAGCCGGATTTATCCGAGAAGTCTTCCATCCAAAATGTCTAGCAAACCCAGTCGTTGTGCCCAAGGCCGGCGGGAAGCTTCGGATGTGCATCGACTACACCACACTAAATAAGGCATGTACAAAAGATCCATTCCCACTACCTAGAATAGATCAGATAGTGGATTCCACCTCCGGGTGTGAATTACTGTGTTTCCTAGACGCATATTCCGGGTATCATCAAATCAGGATGTCTAGGGAAGATGAAGAGCATACCTCATTCATCACAGTAGATGGATTGTACTGTTATACAGCCATGCCCTTTGGTCTCAAGAATGCAGCTTCAACTTTTGTACGAGCTATGTACAAAACTTTTGAAGAACTCATTAGAGACATAGTGGAAGTGTACGTCGATGACATCATGGTCAAGGTCAGGGACAATGAGTCACTCCTTGACACCTTGCAAGCTATCTTCGACAAGCTGCGGGCCACCCGCACAAAGCTAAACCCAGACAAGTGTGTCTTTGGGGTTAGCTCCGGAAAAATTCTCGGTTTCCTAGTAAGTCACCGGGGCATAGAAGCTAATCCGGCGAAGATTAAGGCCATTGAAGACATGCGGCCACCAACCCGCATCAAAGACGTCCAAAAGTTGACTGGATGTCTAGCAGCCCTCAGCCGGTTCATTTCAAGACTGGCAGAACGGGCACTCCCCTTCTTCAAGTTATTGAGGAAGTCCGGACCATTCCAATGGTCCGAAGAAGCAGAGAAGGTATTCCAGGAGCTGAAACAATTCCTCACCACCCTACCAGTTCTGGTAGCTCCGAACCCTGGTGAGCCTTTATTGCTTTACATTTCAGCAACTGATGAAGTCGTCAGTATGGTTCTGGTTGCGGAGAGACCAGAGCTACCTCATACTCAGGAATCCGGACCCCTTCGGGAGGGTCTGGAGGTACCTGAAAGCGAGTCTGGGTCCCAGCTCCCAGACTCGAATCCACAAGAAGTCACTTCAGGAGACCCAGACCCCTCCGGGAGGGTCCAGGCCGCTTCTGAAGAAGCCCCGGGTTCCTCCAGCGAGGACCTGGAGGTTCCCGAAGAAAATCCGGATTCCTCCGAGAGGATCCGGGTCAGTGAAGAGGAAGCTCCGTACCCCTCCGGGAGGGTCCGGACCGTTCAGCGCCCAGTGTACTTCATTAGTGAAGTACTACATGATGCCAAGACTCGATACCTAGAGGTGCATAAGCTGCTCTATGCAGTTCTTATTGCCTCCAGGAAGCTTCGCCATTACTTCCAAGCTCACAAAGTCTCAGTGGTGACCTCTTACCCACTTCGAGCAATCTTGCATAATCCCAATTCAACTGGGAATATTGCAAAGTGGGCAACGGAATTGGCTGAATTTGATCTTGAATTTATTTCAAGGCAAGCAGTCAAGAGTCAAGCATTGGCAGATTTTGTGGCAGAATGGACTCCCTCTCCATCAAACCCTGGGGGGCCCAGTGAGCAGAAGACGGAGCATCAAGCTCTAGCCTTCATCGAGCCTCACTGGACCCTCTACTTCGACGGCTCCATGCAGAAGCAGGGGGTCGGAGCTGGAATCCTTCTCCTTGCACCGACCGGGGAGAAGGTGAAATACATGGTACACCTTGACTTCAAGGCGACCAACAACATGTTTAAGGATCGAAATGCCCAAGAGGGGGGGTGAATTGGGCTTTCTTTCAAATTTTAAGGCAATTAAAAACGAACTATTTAAGCCCAATTCCCAATGCGGTTCTAACTATGCAATCAACGTAGATATAACTTGTGAAGCAAAGATTGCATAATGTAAAGAGAGGGAGAGAAATGCAAATGCTAGGGGACACGAAGGTTTATCCCGTGGTTCGGCAAGATCGCAAGGATCTTCCTACGTCCACGTTGTGGCACCCACCGAAGGGTTTTGCCACTTCCAATGTCACCGAGACAATGGAGTCTTCACTAATCTTCTCCGTTCACCATCTCCGGCAAGGTGGAGCTCAAGCCTTGTACAACCTTCAATGTTCCGGGCTTCCACACACACCTTGGCAAGCTCCGGAACGATCTTCTTCAACTTCTCACTAGCCTAGAGAGTTCAAACACAAAGAAAGAATGCACACAAGCTTCTCTCTAGCCTATTACAAATGATCTAAAAGTGTGGAAATGTATGCTCTATAGTCTTGAATGCTCTTGGATGTGTAGTGGGCTTCAGGTGATCAAGACTTGTCGAAATGACTGGGTTAGAGGGGTTTTATGGCCAGCTTAACCGAAATAGCCGTTGGAAAAGTAGGCTGATAGAACTTTTCTGCGAACACTGGATGATCCGATGTCTCCCCTCTAGTTATCGTCGGTGTAATTACTTTGGCTGACGTCATTGTGTCAGATATTACCGTTATTAGATCGATGTTGCCCCCAGTCTTCTCATCGGATGATCCGGTGGCTCTTCCTCTAGAATTTGCTTGATCTTGATGCTCACTGGAGTGATCAACCGATGTGTGTAAGTCTGCACATCGGATGATCCGGTGCTTCACTTGTTCCAATTGTACTGCAAACTGTACTGATGCACCGGTGTTGTTGAGCCCTTCACATTGGATGATCCGGTGAGTTCATTTGTCTGAGGTCTTTTTCTTCAGTTGAATCAACTCGACCGATGTGTTCATTTTGGAAATCATCGGTTGATCCGGTGAGTTGATTTTGTTTGCTACGAGTTGTCTTGAGTGAATCTTTTGTGTCTTGCTCGAATGACCTCTTAGACATTTGTTCCACAAGGCTCTCTGATGATTCTTAAGCATTGTATGTTGTCAATTTTTGATTGAATGACTTAGACATAGAGCCTTCACATCTTGTCTTTATCTCATGAGTTTGATCTCGAAAGTTGAGTATCTATGGGTCTCCAATGACATGATCATTTCATCTTATTGAGTGTTTATGGGAACCTTGCATTCACAAATTCATTAGTAAAGTTCAATGGTTGTCATTAATCACCAAAACCATACTACATGAGGGGGGCCTAGATGCTTTCAATCTCCCCCTTTTTGGTGATTGATGACAACACAATAATCAAAGCGCAATAGTAATAAATTTGATAGAATGAACCATAAGAAAATATGCAATGAATACAGGGTGTCACACTTGAAGCTTTAAACAACAATTAATAACACAAGTGTGAAATCAAAGAGATCATAATCATAGATAAACATCAAATGAGTTCAAATGATTAACAACTCATGGAAATAGGTTCATTACACACCAAATGTAGCAAATACGCAAAAACAATAAAGATAAGCAAAGATAAGCTGGACTCGACTCCCCCTAACACTAGGACTCCCCCTGACTCTCTAACTCTTCTCCCCCTTTGGCATCAAGGCACCAAAAAGGGATCCGAGCACCTACGGACCCTGAGAGCTGGGCGCGATGACGAACTGGTCACAGCCGCTGTCGTCGGAGCTGCTGGCCGGAGTAGCGGAGGAGGGTGCTGCCGGAGCCGAAGGTGCCACCGTCGGTGCCTGCTGAGGAGGAGGTGCTGGAGCAGGGACACTGGTGATGGAGGCCGGCGTCTGAAGAAACAGTGACGTGGCCGGCAGTGGGGAGTGAAGAGGAGCACCAGGAGCCAACAGCGGGGACATGCTGAACGAAGGGATCGGAGTGGAGGGAACTGGAGCCACTGGTGCAGCAGCTGGAGCCAAGACGGGAGGCGGAGGAGCTACTCCAGGCAGCTGCGATGGGAGGGCGATCCCGGTCTGGGTGTAGAGGTTGGTGATCAACCCCAGGATCTCCATCATCGCCTGCTGCGTCTGCTGCTGCTGGTCCAGAGTGCGCTGGTGCATCTGGTCGATGATCCCCGTCAACCGGTCAGTGTCTTCACGCCTCTCACGGGCGATCTGACGCTGCATCTCCTACTGCTGCTGCTGGAGCTCAAGAAGACGTGCAGCCTGCTCCGCGCGGGCCTGCTCTGCGGCCAGCCTGTCTAGCCTCTGCTGCTCGGCCATCTGCTGGAGGAGCGAAGTCAGCTCAGACGGCTGCGTGACCTGCGCCTCAGTGACGGGAGGTGGAGTGGGTGGTGGCGCTGTAGAACCTCCAGCCTCCGCGTCGTGCTGCCGGGGAGAGGGGGGGAGGGAAATACTCCTCGACACTGTCGTCAGTGTCGCTCTCTGACCAAATGTGTTGCAGGTCCTCCCCCTGAGCCTCAGCCTCTGCTAGTCTCTCGTCCTCCTGCTCTAGGTCGGACCAATCTTCCTCTGACAGACGGGCCCTGACCTGGCGCTCAACTAGACGACCAAGGCGGCGATCTCCAGGAGCCGGGGCACGATAGTGACCAAAGCGAGTCACACTCTCGTCAGCAAGTCTGACCTGTGCTGCATCCCCCTCAGGCACCATCATAGAGCATAGGTAACTGATCCAGTGCCTGTAGACCATCTGTCTCATCATGCCTACCCCATTTGTGATCACGTCTTCCATCTCGCACAGGAGAATGTCCACAATGTCAAAATCCATCCCGTTCATTATGTAGAACAGGAGGGTCTGCTGTAAACTAGTGAACCCCTCCATGTACCCCGACCTCGGCAGGAGCGTGCGGCGCAAGGCGAGGTGCACAATGCGCGCAGCTGGGGTCAGAAGTGCTGGAACTCTTGGCTGGTCCGGAGAGAACGTGGGGCCGAACAGTGACCTTATCTCCTCAAGCTGTGGTGCCACCCCTCCAGTAAGTGGCCTCCTTGGTGGATATGCCTGCCCGTATACCCTCTCGTGCACGCAGGTGTCGTGCAGGTCCAAACCAAGAAGCTGCCCCAACGTCTGCCTCGTGAGGTGGTAGTGCTGACCCATAAACATGAAGTCGATCGACCTCCTGCCCTCAGAGATGTACAGGGTCGCGTAGAAGACACGGACCCAATCTTCCACACATGCACTCCTCTCGTAAGCAAGCAGCTGCACCAATCCTCGTTATCTCTCAAAGTACGAACGGACCTCCGTCTCCGCTGCCAATGCAAGCTGCCCCCAGTCCAGGTAGTTATGCTGAAATAGCTTGTGCCCCCGACGCCTATAGGTCTCGTAGAGAGACGCCTGGGTGACAGTCCAGAAGCGACTGTCCACAAGAGCCTCTCGGGGCTGTGGGTACCACTCCTCAAGCAGCACGTTCCATCGAAGCTTGCATAGCTGCTTGGCCTTCATCTTCCGGTAGTCCATGAGACGGACTCCCTCACCGACACGGACGGCCGTGTCCATATCGTAGATGGCCCTCTCGGCCTCCCTGTCCTCACGACGGTCGGCAGCCGTCGGTCTCGGACGAGGAGCAGCCTCAGTGTGACCCCCACGCGTCCGGGCTGAGCGCCGGCGGACGAGAGGCTCAACCGGCTCCTCTTCGGCCTCGGAGTCGTCGATCACGGGAGGCTGCCTGGAACGAGCCTCGCAGATCCTCAGGGACCCCCCTCGGCCACGCTCACGCTCCTCGGTGGCGCGAGCGGCCATCAAGGCCTTCTTCTCCTCCTTTGACAGCTTTTGCTTCTTCGCGGTGGGCTCCGCGATAGCCTTGCCCTTTCCTTTGCGATCGCGACCCATCTAGATGCAATGGAGAGCTAGGGTTAGCGACGAAGAAAAAGAACGTCGAAAAACAACGATGGAAGTTGCACGACACGAAGCAAACCTTAGCGACGAGCGATCATGAGCACTAGGGGCGCGAATCGACGAAAGAGACGACGCACAGCCGGGCAAACCCTAGCGGCAGAGAGCACGCGGGGACCGGGTGCAAAGTGAGAGATGGTGGAAACGGCGGCGGCGAGGTCGATGGTGGTGGAGACGGCGAGCGGCGGCGCGATGGAGGCGGCGCGTGGAGCGGTGAGCGGCGAGGAGAGGCGGCGGCGGCGCTGTGGGCGGCGGCGGCCGGAGACGGCGGCGGCGGCGGCCTGAGGGCGACGGCGGCGCACGGGTGCGGCGGCAGCCGAGGGCGACGGCGGTGCACGGGTGGGCACGGGTGGCGTCGGGGTCGGGGGAGAGGAAAGGCGGCGGTACGGCCGGTTTAAATAGTGGGTCCCAAACCCTAGCCGTTTTTTACACACCGGATGGACCGATGCTTATCGATGTGTACATCGGTCGAATAGTACAGTATGGATATTCAAAGAGTCACTGAAGACATCGGATGGACCGACGTTTAGGGTTTTGCTCATTGGATGAATGGCACAGTAAGGGTATTCAGGAGAGGGAAGTTGACACCGGATGGTCCAACGTTAGAGGGAGTAAACATCGGTTGAATTGACCATAGCTCCAGAAGAGTGAACATCGGATGGACCGATGTGTTTCTGATTGCACTCACCGGTCGATTTGGGATATTGACTTAACTGGCACCTGGATTTTGAACACCTACTGATCCGATGGGGGAAGGACTTAGGCATCGGATAATCCGATGAAAACTAAACACCAACATCCCATATATGTCCTTTGACCAAACAATCAACCAATGGGAAACACATGTCTTAGGACTTTTTGGGCAACCCCTTACCCCTCAAAAAGCTAATATGCCAATAACTTGGCTAGACCTTAAAGCAAATGGAACGCCGAGAAAAATGGAGGAAAAAAAATCCAAATGAAATGTAAGGCCCATGCTTTGTGAGGTAGAGTATGAAGACTACTATCTCAATGAAGCATGTTCCTCTAGGCATTAACGCACCTAACATTTCGTTCTTCCCACCTTATATGAGTTGAGATATTGCATTTCAAACAAGTCTCCTTCTCATGAGGTGGGTTCCCCTTTGTGACAATCTACCGTATGCAATGCCAAACAAGTTTTAGTGCAAGAAATAGAATGAGTGCAAGTCTATATGGCAGAGATTATGCAAGGCATAAAATAAATCTATCTTGCCATGTTTAAACCTTCCAAAGGCTTCCTCAGGGAAAACTATTTCTAGCTCGCCCCTATCCTTTGGGAGTTAGACAAGACCTATATGATATGCATCCTTACATGAACATGGCAATTTACATGACGTTAGATGCATCTAGCACATTTAATTCATTTCTAAGTCTAGAAAAGGTTTTCTCATCAAGTGGTTTAGTGAAGATATCCGCCAATTGTTCTTCGGATCTAACACCTTGCAAAGAGATGTCTCCTTTGGCCTCATGATCACACAAGAAGTGATGGCGAATATCAATGTGCTTAGTGCGGGAGTGTTGAACGGGGTTTCTAGCTATCTTAACCGCACTTTCATTGTCACAAAGGAGAGGCACACAACCAAGTTTAATTCCAATGTCCAAAAGGGTTTGCTTCATATATAGAAACATGCACCGGCCGCTATATACTCCGCCTCCGCGGTGGACAAAGCCACGGAATTTTGCTTTTTGCTAGACCAAGACACTAGGAACGCCCAAGCAAGTGGCACCCACCGGAGGTACTCTTGCGATCCACACGGCATCTGGCAAGGTCCGAATCCGAGTATCCCAAGAGTTGGAAGGTTGTACCTTTAGGTACCACAAGCCCATACTAGGGGTATGCTTAAGATACCTAAGTATCCTAAAGACTGCCTTCTTATGCGATTCTTTAGGAGCCGCTTGAAAGCGAGCACATAAGCATACACTAAACATTATGTCGGGCCTAGATGCGGTAAGATAAAGCAATGAACCAATCATAGAGCGGTAGTGAGATTGGTCAATAGGTTTACCATCCTTATCCGCGTCGAGATGGCAATTTGTTGCCATTGGAGTGCTTCTTGAGCTACAATCTCCCATCTCAAATTTCTTCAAGAGGTCCTTGGTGTATTTCTCTTGGTAGACGAAGGTTCCCTCTTGAAGTTGCTTGATTTGGAATCCAAGGAAGAAGTTGAGCTCTCCAATCATTGACATCTCGAATTCCCTAGACATCATTTTGCCAAACTCATGGCTAAGAGCTTCGTTAGTTGAACCAAAGATAATATCATCAACATAAATTTGACAAATGAACAAATCTCCGTTGATGTCTTTGGTGAAGAGTGTGGTGTCCACCCTCCCGATCTTAAATCCTTGCATGATGAGGAAGTCCCGTAGTCGTTCATACCACGCCCTAGGTGCTTGCTTGAGCCCGTAGAGCGCCTTGTGCAACCTATACACATGGTTAGGATTCCTCGGATCTTCAAACCCGGGAGGTTGTTCAACATAAACAAGCTCATTAATGTAGCCATTAAGAAAGGCACTTTTCACATTCATTTGATAAAGAGTAATATTATGATGTGAAGCAAAAGCAAGGAGAATATGAATTGCCTCTAACCGGGCGACCGGAGCAAACGTCTCCCCAAAGTCTAGTCCTTCAACTTGCGAGAACCCTTTGTCCACAAGTCTTGCCTTGTTGCGGACCACAACGCCATTCTCGTCTTGTTTGTTGCGTTACACCCACTTTGTTCCGATGACGTTCTTGTCCTTGGGTCGCTCCTCCAACACCCAAACTTCATTGCGGATGAAGTTGTTGAGTTCTTCTTGCATAGCCATCACCCAATTTGGGTCTTGGAGCGCTTCCTCAACGTGAGTGGGTTCTATACACGAAACAAACGAGTAGTGTTCACAAAATGAGGCAACGTGGCGGGAACGAGTACTTACGCCCCTTGAAGGACTTCCAATGATTTGGTCCATTGGATGCGCCTTGGAGATGCGTCCATGCCTCATAAGTGGTTGTGAAGCACTTGGCGGTGGTGATGCGTGTTGCTCCTCTTGTGGTTGGACTTGATCATGGACTTCTTCTTCATCTTGATGTTGTATTGCGTGTGAGTCTTGAGTTGGCAATGGATCATCTTTCTCCTCTTCGTCTACTTGAGGCGCCATGGAGGTGTTGTTGTTGGAACTTGAAGCTCCCCCTTGATCATGGCCCTCTTCAACTTCCGGCTTGATGTCTCCAATGGTCATGTTCTTCATGGCTTCTCGTAGAGGCTCATCATCTATTTCATCATGACCAAAACTCTCCTCTTGGGAGCCATTAGTCTCATCAAACTCAACATCACAACTTTCTTCAACTAGACCGGAGGTTTGGTTGAATACTCGATATGCTTTTGAGTTTGATGCATAACCAAGAAAAATGCCAACATCACATCTTCTTTCAAACTTTCCGAGCCTTTTCTTGCGGTAGATGTAGCATTTGCACCCAAAGACTCTAAAGTAGGAGATGTTGGGCTTTCTCCCAATGAGAAGCTCATATGGGGTCTTTTGGAGTAGTCGGTGAAGATAGACCCTGTTTGCGGCATGGCACGCCGTGTTGATTGCTTTGGCCCAAAACTTCTCCGACGTGCCGTAGTCATCAAGCATTGTTCTTGCAAGAGTGATGAGGGTTTTGTTCTTCCTCTCAACGACACCGTTTTGTTGAGGAGTGTATGTGGCGGAGAATTCATGCTTCACACCTTCACGGTCACACCACTCCCCAATATTGTAGTTCTTGAATTCGGTGCCGTTGTCACTCCGGACCTTGATAATGGGAAGTTGGAACTCCCTTTGAGCTCGGTTGGCGAAGGTCTTGAACACTTCCGGAGTTTCACTCTTGTCACCTAAAAATAGAGTCCAAGCATAGCGAGAGTAGTCATCAACTATAACAAGACAATAGAGGTTACCGCCAAAGCTTTGGTATGTGGACGGTCCGAAGAGGTCCATGTGGAGTAGTTCAAGTGGCTTGGAGGTTGACACCATTTGCTTCATTGGGTGGTGTGAAGCAACTTGCTTCCCGGCTTGGCAAGCGCTACAAAGCTTGTTCTTTTCAAACGTCACATCCTTCACGCCGGTCACCATCCCAAGCTTGAATGACTTCTTGAGTTTGCTCATTCCAATGTGTGCTATGCGTCGGTGCCATAGCCAACCCAAGCTTGTCTTAGTGAAAAGACAAGTGGTTAGGCTAGCATTCTTGTTGGAGAAGTCTACTAAGTAGAGATGTCCATGCCGAAACCCTTTGAAGATTAGCTCTTTGCTTGTCTCACTACTCACAACAACATCATTTTTGCTAAATGTGCATGTTAGTCCAAGATCACAAAGTTGTGCAATGGAAAGTAGATTAAAGCTAAGCGACTTAACATACAACACATTAGATATGGATAAATCATTAGAGATAGCAATTTTACCTAATCCTATTACCTTACCCTTAGAATTGTCACCAAAAGTGACTTGTTCATGATTACCGGGGTTTTCTATGGTGGTGAACATACCATCATTGCCGGTCATGTGTTGAGTGCACCCGCTATCGAGTACCCAATGCTTTCCTCCGGCTTTGTAGTTCACCTACACACATGAAGTTAATTTTTGACTTTAGGCACCCAAGCCAACTTAGGTCCTTGTATGTGAGATACAAGTGTCTTTGGGACCCAAAGTTGCTTGGGGAGCTTCCCCTTCATGCTCTTCATGTCTTTGCCAATGAACCTAGCTTTCACCTTGCCATTCACTTTGCTAAGAAGATAATAGCGATCATTGAAAATAGATTTGTAGTTAGTAGGCAATTTAGGTGAAGGTCGGTTAGGAAGAGGACACTCCCTTGTGTGGTGACCGGTGACCTCACAATGTTGGCAATAAGAACCAACTTCCTTGATGAAGCTTGTTCTAAGCTCCAGTGAGGGCACCTTTCCTTTGTTGGGCACCGGGAAGGATCCAAGTCCTCTTTTGTTGAAGGCTTTTGCTTGTTGGAAGAGGATTTCCTTGTGCTTGACTTCACCTTTTGAAAGTCTAGCCACACTAGTGCGGAGACTCTCAATTTCTTCCAACAAGTCCTTCTCCCTAGCATTAGCTTTCAAAGACAAAGACTTGTCCAAGACATTAGAGACATGCAAAGTAATGGATATCTTATCATTAAGAGTTTGTTTCTTTGCATCTTTTAACTCTTGATCAAGCATGTCACGAGCAATGTTAAGTGTTTGGTATTCTTGAGTTAGCTTGTTGTACTCCTCCAAGAGAGTTTGGTGTGCTATGTTGAGCTCATCATTGTCTACCTTGATTTTAGCATTTACTTCCTCAATTTGCTTGACATGAGATTTGAGCGTGTCATGCTCTTTAAGTATGCTTTCATACTTGTCAAGCAAATCAAGGTTAGCACTCTCAAGTTTAGCACGAATTTCTTCAAGAGTTTTAACCTTACTCTTCTCTCTCTTAATGATAGCATGATATTCATTAATCAAAGAAGTTAAATCATCGGGGGAAAGCTCATCATCACTAGAGTCGTCACACACCTTGGTGTTACCTTTAGCCATGAGGCACATGGGTGGTGGAGGAAGAGGTGAGTCATCATGGTTGGCAATGGCAAGGCCGGCCAAGCTTTCTTCTTCTTCTTCACTCTCTTCATCACTTGTTTCTTCGTCGGTGACCCATTCATTTGCCTCACACATAAACACCTTTTGTGGACCACTTCTCCTCTTTGGGAAGAGTCTTGCCTTCTTGCCCTTGTCTTGCTTCTTCTTCCCAAAGGCTCTTGGTTTGGGCTTGGCTTCTTCTTCATCATCATCACTTTCTTCAAGCTTGCGTTGCTTGCCTTTGTAGTTCTGTCTCCTTTTGTCCGGTTTTGGACAATCATAGGAGATGTGGCCTTGATCTCCACAATTGTAGCATATCTTGCGATCGTCTTTTCTTGGAAGAAATGCCTTCTTCTTGGGATCAAAGGTGTATCCCTTTTTGGTGATCTTGGAGTTCAAGTGTGAGAACTTTCTCATCATCAAGGCAAGCTCATCATCGTCATCTTCACTTGACGCTTGCTCTTCTTCACTTGAGCTAGGCTCAACCACCTTCTTTTTCTTGAAGCTTGTCTTCTTGGTGGAGGCCTTTAGAGCAATAGTTTTTGATGATGATTGCTCCATCATCCCAAGTACACTCATCTCATGAGCGTGTATTTCTCCAATGAGCTCCGAAACTTCAATGTTGTCAAGTGATTCCTTTTGGAGCATGGAGTTGATGATGTTGTACTTCGGCTTGGGAAGGAGCATGAGGATCTTGCGGTTGATAAGTCCCTTGCCAAGAGACGCAATGTCAAGATCATTAATTTCCTCAATAAGAACATTTAAGCGTGAAAACATTTCATTAACATTTTCATGAGGAAGCATCTTAAATTCATCATATTTAGCTTTGAGCATGTGATATTTAAGTTCCTTTACACGAGATGATCCCTCATGGATTTCTATCAAACAAGACCAAATTTCACAAGCTTTCTCCTTACTAGCAATCCTAGAGAAGACATCTTGACTTATGCATTCATAAATAGCATTCCTAGCCTTAGCATCCAACTTAACTTGATCACCCACATAGTTAAGTTCTCCAAATCCCGCATGAGTCGCCTCCCAAACTTCGGGGGCAATAGCCTCAAGATAAGCGCGCATGCGTGCTTTCCAATAGGCAAAATTCTTGCCCTCGAAGATAGGAACCGAACCCCCAACCTTGGCCATTTTTGCTCTCTAGCGGTGAAGCTAGAATGATCCTATGAGAAACCTTGCTCTGATACCAATTGTAAGGATCGAAATGCCCAAGAGGGGGGTGAATTGGGCTTTCTTTCAAATTTTAAGGCAATTAAAAACGAACTACTTAAGCCCAATTCCCAATGCGGTTCTAACTATGCAATCAACGTAGATATAACTTGTGAAGCAAAGATTGCATAATGTAAAGAGAGGGAGAGAAATGCAAACGCTAGGGGACACGAAGGTTTATCCCGTGGTTCGGCAAGATCGCAAGGATCTTCCTACGTCCACGTTGTGGCACCCACCGAAGGGTTTTGCCACTTCCAATGTCACCGAGACAATGGAGTCTTCAATAATCTTCTCCGTTCGCCATCTCCGGCAAGGTGGAGCTCAAGCCTTGTACAACCTTCGATGTTCCGGGCTTCCACACACACCTTGGCAAGCTCCGGAACGATCTTCTTCAACTTCTCACTAGCCTAGAGAGTTCAATCACAAAGAAAGAACGCACACAAGCTTCTCTCTAGCCTATTACAAATGATCTAAAAGTGTGGAAATGTATGCTCTATAGTCTTGAATGCTCTTGGATGTGTAGTGGGCTTCAGGTGATCAAGACTTGTCGAAATGACTGGGTTAGAGGGGTTTTATAGCCAGCTTAACTGAAATAGCCGTTGGAAAAGTAGGCTGATAGAACTTTTCTGTGAACACCGGATGATCCGATGTCTCCCCTCTAGTTATCATCGGTGTAATTACTTTGGCTGACGTCATTGTGTCAGATATTACCGTTATTAGACCGATGTTGCCCCCAGTCTTCTCATCGGATGATCCGGTGGCTCTTCCTCCAGAATTTGCTTGCTCTTGATGCTCACTGGAGTGATCAACCGATGTGTGTAAGTCTGCACATCGGATGATCCGGTGCTTCACTTGTTCCAATTGTACTGCAAACTGTACTGATGCACCGTTGTTGTTGAGCCCTTCACATCGGATGATCCGGTGAGTTCATTTGTCTGAGGTCTTTTTCTTCAATTGAATCAACTCGACCGATGTGTTCATTTTGGAAATCATCGGTTGATCCGGTGAGTTGATTTTGTTTGCTACGAGTTGTCTTGAGTGAATCTTTTGTGTCTTGCTCGAATGACCTCTTAGACATTTGTTCCACAAGGCTCTCTGATGATTCTTAAGCATTGTATGTTGTCAATTTTTGATTGAATGACTTAGACATAGAGCCTTCACATCTTGTCTTTATCTCATGAGTTTGATCTCGAAAGTTGAGTATCTATGGGTCTCCAATGACATGATCATTTCATCTTATTGAGTGTTTATGGGAACCTTGCATTCACAAATTCATTAGTAAAGTTCAATGGTTGTCATTAATCACCAAAACCATACTACATGAGGGGGGCCTAGATGCTTTCAACATGGCAGAGTACGAAGCGCTCATCTACGGACTAAAGGTGGCACTGTCATATGGTGTCAAGCAACTGCTGGTCAAGGGAGATTCATAGCTCATCATTAAGCAGGTGAAGGGTGAATGTTCTTGCAATAATCTCTAGCTAGCTGATTACCTCCTTGAAGTTCAGAGGCTTCAGAAGGACTTTGAAGTCCTAGATCTCCACCATGTTCAGCGTGCCCATAACGCTAAAGCTGACGAACTCTCGACGAAAGCGTCAACCGGAGCTCCGGCTCCAGACGGAATTTTTGTCCGGAGGTTGTCAAAGCCAACATCTCAGCCTGCCGAACTGAGCGAAGGAGGCGAGATCAGCATCCCGAAGCTGACGGTCCCGATGGCCCTGTTACCATGGCAGCCATCAAGGGTCGTAGGTGCTGCCGGGAGCTCCGAGCAACCCAACACGCAAGACTCAAAAGCTCAAGCTAGTTCCGATGCATGGATCTCGGAGATCCGGAGCTACTTGAAAGACAACATCCTTCCTGACGATGATGTATCCGCTGACCGGGTAGTCAGATTGGCTAAAAGATACACGCCGGTAGAAGGGGATCTCTACCGGCGTGGTGCCAATGGCATCCTAATGCGGTGCATCACAAGGGAAGAAGGCTGCAAACTCCTCGCAGAAATCCATGGAGGCGAGTGTGGGAACCACGCGTCTTCCCGCACGCTGGTTGGTAAAGCCTTTCGGCATGGTTTCTACTGGCCTACAGCACTCCAGGATGCAACTGAGCTGGTGAAGAAATGTGAAGCATGTCAATTCCATGCAAAGCAAATTCACACACCAGCTCAGCCCCTACAAATGATACCTCCTACATGGCCCTTCGTTGTGTGGGGGATGGACATCTTGGGACCTTTCCCAAGAGCCGTCAGAGGTTACAAGTTCCTGTACGTCGCCATTGATAAGTTCACCAAGTGGCCGGAAGCAACTCCAGTTGTGACAATCAACAAGCAATCTGCTATCAACTTTTTGCAGTCCATTGTATGCAGATATGGAGTCCCATACAAAATCATCACTGATAATGGGACCCAATTCACAAGCTCTGCATTCCAAGGATATTGCGAAGACCTCGGCATACAAGTTTGCTACGCCTCCGTAGCTCACCCAGCAAGCAATGGCCAAGCCGAGAGAGCAAATGCTGAAATCCTTAAAGGACTCAAGATGCGCACATATGAGCGCTTAAAAAAACATGGAGCTAACTGGATTGAAGAGCTTCCGCCCACTTTATGGGCCAATAGGACATCTCCAAACCGGTCAACTGGAGAGACACCCTTCTTTCTGGTGTACGGAGCTGAAGCAATCCTTCCTCCGGAAATCACCTTGGGTTCACTCCGGGTCCGGACCTTCGACGAAGCCGCGCAGGACTAGCTCCGGCGTGAAGACCTAGACCTCCTTGAGGAGGGAAGGTGCCAAGCAGCTGTTCGGAATGCCCGATATCGCCAAGCCCTACGGCGTTATCATCAGCGCATGTACACAACCGACAGCTCGAGGAAGGCGATCTGGTGCTACGAAGAATACAATCCAGAGAAGGGTTAAACAAACTCTCCCCCGGCTGGGAGGGACCCTTCCGAGTGATTAAAGTATCCCGACCCGGAAGCGTTCGCTTGGCTACCGAGGATGGGACACCTCTCCCAAATCCTTGGAACATCGAGCACCTCCGTAAGTTCTACACTTAATACCACGGAGGTGAGTCTTGAGTAACTTGAGATGTATGTTATAGAGTCATTGTACAGAGTCGGGTAGTTCCTCCGGGAGAGCAGCCGGACCTTTCCCAAAAGGTCTGCAAAGTTCATGCAACACTTGTCACAGTCTCAGGACTAAAAGTGTGGCTAGCTACCCTGGGTCAAACGAGAAATGAAACACGCTTAGCCTGGTTTCGTACCCTAAGAGTGTACTTGTTTCCCCTGTACCCCAGACCTATAATGAAAGACATCTTCATGTGAAACAGACTCACGTGCATTTATTTTGTACAGGCTCAACATTTTTTATTTTTCTCTTTCTTGTCTATAACAAAGACGTGCAATTCTTAAGAAATTTTAGTTCGGCCGGTTTATATACGATACGAGTTGTATTGTCAATTCTTTTGGATTCAAATATTGTTCCTGGCCAACTCGCCTGAAAGCCGCCAAGCCAATCTAGGGCTGGAGTGTGCTATCAACTTAGCCTGGTCAAGCACCCTAAGTACGCCACTCTACCTACACCCCGACAGGCTGAAGTAAGGCGAGTCCAAATACAATTTAATCCGGAAGAAAAGGCAACGCATTCGATTGTGTCTAGAATCGCGTTTGACCTAAAACTTTCTTAAGAATCGTAAGTCGCGACGAAGTTATAGGCAAGAAACGAATTTTACTATTTTTCTTGACTTCAGTGTGCAGGAAAAATAAAATACACGTTGATGGAGAAAAGCCGGAGCTAACAAAGCTCCGACTCCCCTAGGTGACTTGCAATCGATGTTACGCATTGAAAACGAGCATCACCGGAGTAATCAAGCTCCAGTAAAGCTAGGGGGGTCATCCGTCGACGTAAAAGATGGTGAGAAGACCCCACAAGTGGAGTCTGCTGTCGACAAGTTACGTGTTGGCAAAGGTCAGTGCCGGAGCTGCTAAGCTCCGACACCCCGGAGGACTAACTGTCGATGCTCTATGCGTTGATAGGCACTGTTACCGGAGCTACTAAGCTCCGACGGTAGTCTTTTTGACCTCAGGGGGCCTTCACCATCAAAGACTTCGGACCTACGTTCTACAAGTTTGAAGAAAATGAGTCTTCAACAAAATATAATATCCTCTTGGTACATGTTCACAATCAAATTGTGTACATCTACCAGGGGGCCAAGTGAAGACAAAAGTGTTGAAGACAAAAAGTGAAATTCACAAAAATTTGGGGATTTCATGCATCTAGAGACAAGGGATTACAAAATTGAGGAAGAATAAGAGAGGATACAAGTGGGAACTACAGAGATGGTCCTAGACCCTATGGAAGAATTGAGCGACTTTCTGGGCAACCTCCGACACGTTGGCTCGGGCAGCTTCCCCTTCTCCTTCGACGGGACCTTCAAGCACTGGGTCCAGAGGAAATTGGGAGTTCCGGCTGGTGTAGCACGTCAGCACGTACTTTGCGACGTTCTTCGCCAGGGATTGCCCCTCAACCTCCAATTGGTCCGCGATGACATCGCCCACCTTGGAGAGCTTGCTACCTGCCGAGCTCAATGCCTGCAGCGCTAGGTCCGGCTCCAGCTCCGGATCATCCGGGCGCATGGCACTGAAGCCCATTGGTGTCAGCGCATCGTTGGCCTTGCCCAGGAACTCCCAAATTTGTAGGGAGTCTACAGTCCTCAAGCCTTTAAATTCTTGCAAAGATCTTCTGGCCGCCACCAGTTCGGAATTCTCACGGGCGAGGCGCTCAACTTCTTTGGCGTTTTGCTGAATCTTCTCAGCAACCCGCTTGTCAAGTTTTCCGAGCTCCTCTTCCTGGAGGTGGATCTTGTTCCGGCAGTCGACCAGGTCCTTCTCCCTGCCCCTCACTTTCTTTTCCCTGGCAACGAGGGCACACTCCCGTTCATGGATCTCCTGCCCTCGCACCCAGGCCTTCTTCTCCTCCTCTACGCAGCGCTCTTCCAATTTCTTGGCGCGCTCCTCAAGGCCCTTGTTAGCCAGAGCCACCTTCTCAGAGAGCTCCTCCTCCCTCCTCAGGACGTCATCCCGCAGCTCTAGGAGTTTCTGTTCTTCATCTTCGAGCTGTTTCTCCCTCTCTTCAAGTGCCTCTCGGCGCTTGATGAGTGAAGTGTTAATGGCCTCAAGCCTTTCGTGGCGTTCATCGGCCGCACTATTGGCTGCTTTGGCCTGATCGTAGATCTCCCGGGATTGAGCGTCGAGGGCGCGAGTCAAACTCTCCCTGTCATCCAATAATTTACCCCAATACTCTAGGCGGACTTTCTCCCGTTTGATCCACTCTTTGTCATCCGCTAGCCTTGACTGCGCCATCTTGGTCTCGAAGTAGAGCCGGTTACGCAACCTCCTAAGGGTTTGGTGCTCCTCTTCAAGAGCCTTGTTGTCGTGGAAGAAGGCCAGTTGAACTTGACGCAGACTGGAACATGCGTTGTCAATGGACAGTGACAACGGGATAGGTTCCGGACCTGCTGGGGTCTCCTCTGCCGGTTCCAGCGGGTTTTCAGATACAAAAATTGGGTCCCACTCCACAAGAGTGGTCCCCTGTGTCTCCATGGTACTAGGGCCGTCCTCCGGGATGACCTCAGTCGCCATCGAGGAGGGCCCCGCCGCCAGGTCTTCATTCACCCCCTCAGACAGGGGGCCAACGACTTCACCAGGGCACTCTGGCTCAGCCATGAGTACCTCCGACGTCATCACTTGCGGAGCAAGGGCCGCTTCTGGCTCCAGCCTTGGCACCTCCTCCGATGGGGGCTTGAGCTCCGATACTTCTGTATCAACCGGCTCGAGAGCCGGATGATCTTCATCTTCAATCGGCCCCACAGCCGGAACTCCAACAACTACCGGCTCTGCGGCCGGTGCTTCTGAGGTAGCCAGCCCAACCGCCGGGACTTCCTCAACATCTGGCGCGCATGCCGGGACTTCAATCACCTCCGGCTTGACCGCCGGAGCTTCGACACTTTCCAGCTCTAGGGCCGGAATCACAGCTTCTTCCGGCTCAACGGCCGGAGCTTCCATCATTTCAGCACCAAGACCCGGAGCTTCAACCTCCAGGACAGGTGCCGCTGGCGCATCTTCACTCCCGCGGTCTGGCGCTACCACGGGATCCTCTGGGGATGAGTCGAGGTCCATGACCACGACAGCCGGCGCCGGAGCTGTCGCAGCTTCAGCCACCACTTGGGGCGGCACCGGGACAGGAGCAGAAGCTTCCACCCTCATGGCTTCAGCCGCTGTGGCTGAGGGTGGAGCCTCACTCCCTTCTTGGGAATGCTGCAGATGATGAACGAAGAAACTTAAGAAATAGTTACTACAATTAAAACAACTATCCAAGGTAAAGATTAAAAATTACCTTGAGAGGCTTCCGCACCAGCTTGCGCGGAACCTTTTTCCCGGGCATTCTGGGTTGGTCATAGCCGGCGTGGAAGCTCCAGAAGGCCCCCCAGAACTCGTCGCGGCCACGGGTGTTTCCCGGGTCGAGGCCCCCCTCGATCGGGAAGAACCCCCGGACTTGGAGGCCTCCACCGGCCCAGGTGCTGGAGTCGCATGCCCGGAGCTAACACCCCGGGAGGACCCCACTGCGGAAACAGTCGCGCCCCGGGAGGACCCCACTACGGGAACAGTCGCCGCAGTTGTAGAAGACCTTCCCCTCCGGGGAGAAGGAGCCGACGCAGAAGTAGCGGGCCTGACGGACCTTCTGTCGGCATACTACAGCTTCCTCTTCTGGCTCACGGGTTCATCCACCAGCTCCTTGCCCTTGCCGACGACCTCTTCCCTCGGCTTCGTAGCAGGGTCGGAGCCATCCTCGGGCATTCTGGGGATCGCTACCCTGGTGGTTGATCTTCTCTCGACGACACCAAGGTCGTCAACCACGGGCATCTTCCGCCGGAGCTCCCTGCTGAACTCCACTTCCACGTTCAGAGGAAGAAAAGCTGATGGCGGAGTCAAGTCGTCGCCATCGACGTCGATGCCGTGCTGGAACTTCTTGAGGTGGAACTCCAAGGTTTTCCCCACCATGTTGGACTTCAGCCCGGTCTCGACCCGGTCGTCGTCCATCACGCTGTTGAGGGCCCATGCGAGTTTCTCTCTCCTCTTCAGCGGTGCCCACCTGTTGACCAAGAAGTTGCAAAACACCACCTGAGGAGTCAATCCTCCGTCCACGCATTGGCGGATCCTGGTCAAAGCAGGGTTGAAGGCTTCCACCAGCACTGGAGCTTCACTCCAGATTATCGTGTCGATGCTGGGAAGGCCTTCGGGCAGCTCCAGCCTCTCGTGCTCCTCCACCCGGACGACTATCCAGTCCTTCTTAAAGTCATCCCACTTCCCAGAGGGAAATGACCGGAGGTACTTGAATGGGCACTTCTTGCGCTTCACGAAGTAGTAGAAGCCAAGGTACTCATTGCTCCAACCGGTGGTATGGACGGTGAAGAAGGTCCGGAAGAGTTCAATGCAGGGGGGATGCCCACCCACATCTCACAGAAGTGGACGAAAATGGACACAAGAAGAATGGAGTGGGGACCGAGATGATACAACTGCAGACCATAGAAATCTAGCAGCATCAAGAAAAAGGAAGAAAAAGGTGGGATCAACCCCACCATGGCGTACGAGGAGAAGTACACCATTTCGCCGGAGTGCTCCTTCTCAAACGGGATCTCTCCACCGGCGCGGACCGAGCGGTTGAAGAAGTCCGAGGACCATCCCATGAGGGCCCGGACCTTCTTCAGGTCGCCGTCGATCTTCAGGTGACTCTCGCGGAGACCCAACTCCATCGCGGCACGGCTATGCAAGAGAAGAAAAGCGAAGCACAAGTTGGGAGTTTGAGCGCAAGATCAGATGGGAGGCGTGAAGAACTCCCGACGGTGCACGCTTTCCCTCTTAAGTAAGCCCTCGCAACGCTTGGATGGAAACCGCAAGGAAGTCAAAGATACCATTCAAAAATTCCACCCAGCCGATGACAAGGGGGCCCGGGACCACCCCAACGATCAAGTCGAGGTTCTTACTCAGGCGAACGGTTGTCATCATGAGGCGGGAAACCCGAAGGCGGCGGCCTGACAAGGCGCGCAGAACCGATACGGTTTTCGTATCGGGAACCGGCGACCTTCAATTGCGTGAGATCCGCACACCAAAGATCTCATCTGCCGCACGCGGGATACGCCACGCGGCAAGGATTTAACTCCAAATCCTCACCAACGGCACCTCTGAAGACCTTTAAAGACTCAGTTCAAAAGTTGCGAGGATGGACCCACCTCTGGGGGAATGACTTCACCCCAGTGGTCTTCCCTGGAGGTAGGTCCAGGGGGCCACTGTTGGTACCCTAGGAACCGTACACCCCTTGAGGTTATAAAGATCTCAAAGGAAAGTCATCTACTTGATTTGAAGACCTTCGGAGGCCCACATGTCAGATATAACCGGACCCGCTTCTCCAACATGGTTAATCCCAGGGTCGCCATGTGTACTATCAAACCGGAGCTACCGCCCACAAGGGGGAAGCTCCGGGCCATGTACCGAAATGGCACCTCCGGACTTAACCCCACACCGAGAGAAGCTCCGGACCTGACACGTGTCAGGTAGCTCCGGAGCTACCTGTTTTCCACAGTATGCTCCTGAGCTGCCACGTGTCCAATCGTCGGATCTTCAGCCTCTAACCTCCGGAAGACTCCACAACGGCTCCAGATCTTCAAAGGAGAATCAAGGACTTCAAGACCCGATTAAGTGTCATTAATACCATGTTAATGACACACGATCGAATGACCTTAATTACCAGTAACGGTGCTGTCAAAGCCCATTACCCGGTCATTAAGGGCAATTAAACTTGTTGAATGAATATCAATACTAGTAACTGTCGGGGCCACATGTCGGGCCAGGCTAACTTGTAACGGCCTGCCCTTGTACTATAAAAGGACAGGCCGACGACAGGTTTAGTGAGGCTAGACACGCGCCATAGACGCTCAACACAAGCTCATACAGCTAATACAACACCAACACATCCGTGGAGTAGGGTATTACGCTCAGGCGGCCCGAACCACGTAAACTCTTGTGTCTCCTGCGTCATTTACTATTCACCTTCTTGAATCTCCGCGCGCCCACACCGAACATCAAACTCCTCTAACACTTTAGTAGTGTCGGGAGATGCCGGTCCCAAACCACCGACAATTTGTATGCATTATCTAGAAGACCTGATCGTCGGGCATGTTTTTTTGTTGACCATTCATCAATGGCTTCTTCTTTCGAATTGCTGAGGTGGAAAAAGATTTACGGACACAAAACAATGGTGTTGTTGTTCAGGATGGTGATCATGATTGGTTTGGAGTAATCAAGAAAATGATTTCTATTGATTTTGAAAAAAATCAAGAGGTTCTGTTATTTGAATGTGACTGGTTTGATCGGCCTTTTTTCTATTAGAGCCAAAGTAGATGCTACAAAAAGTATCAATATGAAATGATAGATGTTGAAACTACTCTTTCTCGATTTATGTATGAGCCTAAAATTCTAGCCACCCAAGCAGAACATGTTTTTTACGTTCAAAGTATGAAGCAACCTAAATGGGCTACAGTTGTTAAAACGAGGCCACGGAACCTTTTTGCCATGCCCCCTGGAGAGAGTGAAAATAATGTCACTAAGATGATGGAGGCTGAGACATTTGATGATCGACTTACTGATATCAATATTCCAGACATAAATGAGGATACGACCGCATGGGCTAGGAATGACACTGAAGGAGCAATCGGTGATGCTTCCGCTCTTCAAATGAGAACAGGTGAGTTTGAGGCAGATGGAGTTCCATCAGAAAATGAAGATGAAGACGAGGACGATGATGATAGATATATCAATGATGGTCATGTAGCTCCATTGGGGGGGGGGGGGGCAACAGCGAAGATGATGATTTTTTTATCTAAGAAATGTTTGAGCTATGAACTATTTGCTTTTTTTTGAATAGATAGAAGTCGCTCTTCTATTTTAGCAGCAAGCCTAGAAGCAAGGCAGTTTTCGGAAGAGGTATTAAAGTCAGCGGGTTAGCGTCAGTACTCATCCCTTTAGCTTCCTTCTCCACTTCAACTTCCACTGCAAGCGATTTTTCCACGAGAGGCAGTTTCCTTGGGAACCACCCCTTGCCGCCAAGAGTTAGGGCTATTATGAAATTGACATGTAACCAAAGTCCAGCTATCTTAAAGCCATTTTTTATAATACTGTAACCAGTTTGGGCCACCATTTCCCCATAGGTGGCATGAAAAAAAGAACCAATAATTCAACGATTGTGTTTCGTGGCGATAGATCCTAATGCCACGAACTAATATAATCGTGGCAACAGATTCTAATGTAACGATTGTGTTGTTCCGTGGCAAAAGATACTAATGCAGCAAACTAGTGATTCGTGGCAACATATCCTAATGCAATGATCGTGTTCCATGGCGATAGATCCTAACGCTATGAACTAGTGAATCGTGGCAAAAGTTCCTAATGCAACGATTGTGTTCCATGGCGTTAGATCCTAAGGCCTCAAACTAATACAATCGTGGCAACAGATCCTAATGCAATGATTGTGTTCTGTGGCGATAGATACTAATGCCACAAACTAGTGAATCATGGCAAAAGTTCATAATGCAATTATTGAGTTTTTTGGCGATAGATCCTAAGGCCCCAAACTAGAAAACCTTGGCAACAGATCCTAATGCAACGATTGTGTTTTGTGGCGATGGATCTTAAGGCCACGAACTAGTAAATCATGGCAAAAGATACTAATGCAACAATTGTGTTCCATGGCGATAGGTCCTAATGCATGAACTAGTGAATCATGGCAAAAGATACTAATGCAACAATTGTGTTCCGTGCCAATAGATCTTAATGCCACAAACTGTTGAATCATAGCAAAAGTTTCTAATGCAACAATTGTGTTCTATGGTGATAGATCCTAAATCCTAAGGCCACGAACTAGTAAATCATAACAAAAGATCCTAATGCAACGATTGTGTTCCGTGGCAATAGATCATAAGGCCACGAACTGGCAAATCGTGGCAAAAGATACTAATGCAACGATTGTGTTTCGTGGCGATAGATCCTAATGCCACAAACTGGTGAATCAGGGCAAAAGTTCCTAATGCAACAATTGTGTTCTGTGTCGATAGATCTTAATGCCACGAACTAGTACAATCGTGGAAAAATATCCTAATGCAACGATTTTGTTCTGTGGCGATAGATCCTAATGTCAGGAACTATTGAATCGTGGCAAAAGATCCTATTGCAACGATTGTTTCCGTGGTGATAGATCCTAACGGCACGAACTAGTGAATCATGGCAAAAATGCAACAATTTTGTTCCATGGTGATAGATCCTAATGCCACGAACTAGTGAATCGTGGCAAAAGACCAAGATTAGTGCAATGATTTAGTATTTGTTAAAGTACAATCATTGCAACAGGGTGGAATCCTTGTAGTGTATCTTTAGTCTTCTTTTATTCATATACTTGGATGAAGCGTTTCTTGTTTTGAGGATTCTATGTATGTGGTAGGAATATTCTTTATGATCATGCCTTAATGTCATTATGCTGTCATCATAAACACTATAAACACCCACTAGTCTAATTAGTTATGATATGATCATGTTAATATGAATAACTTAAGCTATGTATCAACATTGGTTCAATGATGATTTAGTTCATTGCCTTGGGATGGCTTGTGCCATGGCTCCTAAGGTATTTACTTAATATTCTAGCATGGTGCTAGGGTAGTTAAGTAGCGTTGGATGTCTCGTACACCCACGGATTGAAGAGGTGGGCAGTAGGTGGTGACACCCCTATCTGTCCTTTGTAATCCTCCACGTTAGGCTATGCCACAGCCTCTTGGCAGGAGTCGTCCTAGTATTGGTAGGGGTAAACCCGTGTTCGATATGTTGAATAACTTAGCATAAGTATTCACCATTGACATGCTCATTAGTGTCTAACCTAGGCTATGTATATCTATATTAGAAGCATTGTAGGAGCAACTCTCAAACTCTTAGTATAATCTCCATTAGGACCCATTTAACCTTTAGAATAGATTGTTTAGGTGTGTGTCACACTATCCATATTATGAACTTACCCCTTTATTGATAATTGATTAGTATCCCATAGCTTGATCATAAGAATAGTGTCTATTTTACTTCATTGCCTTCCTGTGGGATAAATATGATACTCTTGGGAATACTCTTAGGTGAAATGCTACACGACAGTTTCCGTGCACTTGCGGACCTGACCTCTTACTAGAGATGATCTGTGACGTTGGGAAATGTCAACAAACATTTTCGGCTTCGTTGTCGGGGATGATTTGTTTATGTTTCTTAGTAGCTGTTACCAAGCATTTCTGGCGTCGTTGCCAGAGAAGGCAAAGGAAGTGAAGGATGGCTATCACTTGTGATTAAGCTATAGGTACTAATAGTTATTAGAGAGGATTACCTTGCATGTTTTCCCCTTTTGTGTGAAAATAGGGTAGTGTTGGCTAACCCATTTTATGGGATGGCCAACGAGGACGCAAGTGCTCAAGTAGATGATTCAAGGCGTACCCCAACAAATGTCTGCTAGGCAACACCATTGCCTTTTGCAGAAGAATTTCAGCTTCCAGGAGGAGCCAAAGACATCCATTCCCAAGCTTGGGGGAGGCTCCAAGAGTTCTTCTTGGTTTGCCTCCATCATGGGGTGGATAGTTGGCCCTTCATCCAACACTCGTGTCATGGTTGGCTTCACCAATCCATGACTACTTAATAGTATAACTGAAGGAGTCCTATTCTCATCTATCATGGATGAGAATATGGTCTCTACTCAAGGGGTGGATTGAGGAATGCTATAGTTCCCTTAGCTTGGCATGCACACCACTTAGCAAGATGGACATGATAGCTATGGAACTACACCTCCCATTTAAGTATCATGATAGATCAAGTCAATGGAGAAGTGTTTGGAATTATCCAAGCCATAGATATTCACATGATTTGTGAAAATCCATGTCAAACATGGGCCACTTGGGGAATCATTTTCCTAAGACCCATAAGGATTCTTCCTTTTAAATACAACTCCAATGGCTATCACCTACATGGAGGTCAAGCGTGGAATCAATATCACCCTTGTAATCAAGGAGACTATGAGGATTTCATGTGATTTAAGTTCAACTAGCCTACGTGGAAGTATCTTGTCCATGGCCAATCAAGAAATCAAGAAAACATGAATCTCTTGGCTAGGGACATGAAACTTAAAGATCATTCAAGATCCAAGACATCCCACAATCACTTGTTGGGATTCCTACCCTTCGACCAAGCCCATGCAGCCTAGGGCAAGTGACATTGTGGATGAAGTGTTTCTTGTTTGATTGTGGAGTCCACATGTCATCATGTCGAAGGAAGCTTTTGATCCATGCTCAAAGTATGGGTTAACCTTAAGGGATATCAAGATGATCGAAGTGGCATCCCAAAAATAAGGGCAAGCCTCACCATGCTCATAAGAGAATATGTTCAAGAGGGAGAAGCCATCGCGACATCAACAGGTCTCAATCAGGATGACAAAGAGGCTAGGGCCATCATGTGGTCCACATGTCCAACTAACATGCCAAGCAGATTTGGCATGACAATCAAGAGAAGTTGTCCACATCTTCAACTCTGGGATTGGACGACAAATCATCACACTAAATAGGACGGAGGTAAGTCCCACTCATCGGACTTCATATATTCGGTGAGTCCTCGCCAATAGGTTAATTGGTAGTTATCTCATATTTGATTTCCCAATTGCTTATTTGAATTCTCCATCAATATTTGCATTTGCATTTAGCATGTTTGAAATTTCACACTTGCATGTTGGAAAGTAAAATTTCCAACCATCATAAAACTAAATTTTTGAATTAGGAAATAAATTTATTTGGATATGAACCTTGGGCGTAACCACTTGAATTCATCTTCCTAATTTCAACCCAAAAATATTTTCCTTAATATTCAATGCATTTGCAAGTTGTTTCAAGTCGGGCAAAACAATTTGACAAAGGGGCCAACATGCTTTTTAGCTAACGTAACCCATTTTCGAGTTTTTTTATTTGTTCTTGATTTTTTGCTGCCAGGACAAAGTTTGTAAAGAGGTTGGAAGGCCCCATCAAGCGCATATCCTTCCATCGATCTCATTTTGAGTTCATGGTGGAGGAATGCTCAAGATGGTGGTCCAATGGAGGAACAAGATGAAGCTCATTCAACTCCAACCTCAACTTGGTAGGAGACATTGAACAAGAAGGCTACACCAAAATCCATGGTCGTGAGTTTCTCACAGAACGACCTTCAACCAAGACTACTCTTCAATTGAGGTACAAGTTCAAATTTTCCATTGTTTGAATTGCATTAGGATTGAATGATTTTTGCTTACATTGGTAAGGAAGGTTTACACCTTCTCATCATTCAATTCTTATGCAATCCTCTCGAGAGTAAGTGTTGACATTACTCTTTTTTATTCTTCAAAAAGGAATGTCACCTTACTTGAGAATAAATTTAAACAAGTACCTAGAATTTCATAAGTATTGCTAAAATTGATTTAGACATTTTCTGCCTGGGTAATGCTTATGGAATGACTTAATGGTTGAATTGGTATGTAGCAACCTAGGAATAGTGATGTCCATAATTTTGATTAGAAACCCATTCATGCATGGATCACTAAATTTCAAATTCCTAGGCTAGAAATTAAAAATGTTCAAGAGGATAAAATTTAGAATCTTGTTTGCCATGATCCACATGATAAGTATTATCTCTTGTAAAAAGCTATGATGGTTAGAAAATTTACAAGGTCAAGGGATCCATATAGTGTATTTATATCTCTTGCATTGTTAGGAGTGGGAACTTTAGAAAATGTGCAAATTGATTTATCCATAAAGCTCCACTCTTATCAATGAATCACACATTGTTCATGGATACACTTGAAATTGGACCCAATGCATCTTTGATTTTATTCTTCCTTACACGTACAAATACCTAACCCGAAAATTCATGTGTACAAGTATAGGGAGCTAACCATCCCTCTCTATCATAGAGAGGAAGTTTGCAGGAGTAAAATAACTATGCAGGCATTCAAAGATACGGTTGTTGGAATCCCTAAAGGATTCCATTTCAACATCTCTTAGCCAAGGAGTAAATTAGGATGGTTGCCACCTATCGGAAATTAAGCCCGAAGGTCAACCATAACTATACGAGGCCAGGGATTTGACATGGAAACCCTCCATGAGCAACCAATGGGCTGCTACAAATATGTGAGAGCATTATGCTCTCAACTATTCTAAGCACTCATTCAAGCTCAAGAGAATTGCCACCATCATTGGGTGTAAGTTATTCATTTGCGGCTAAAAGGTATGATGTACCTTAACCCAGGAATGACAAGATCACATCCAATGTATATTGGGTGCAACTTATTCCTATGTGGCCAAAAGGTATTTTAAACCTTAGCATAGGAAGAACGGATCACACTCAACCTATGTTGAGTGCATGTCATCCCTTTGTGGTTGTAGGTACGTTGTACCTTAGCCAAGGAATAACGGATCATACTCAACATATGTTGGGTACATGTCACTCCTTTGTGGCTAAAGGTTATCATTACCTTAGCTAAGGAATGATGAATCACACCCAATGTATGAAAGGTACAAGTTATTCCTATATGGCAAGAAGGTATGATACACCTTAGCTAAAGAATGATGAAACACACTCAACGTGTGTTGAGTGCACGTCATTCCTTTGTAGCCAAGGGTTATCATTACCTTAGCCAAGGAATAACAAGGTACATCTAACCTACGGAAACCTTGAGGTGTGGATGAGCGACATCGACAACACTCTCTTCGACCACACTCATGAAATCCATGGAAGGCAACCCAACATCGACACTCAACCCTCCAATGTCAAAGCCATGCTGCAACAAGGTTAGGCCAACCTCATGGCTTAGATCTGTCGTTAGGGTTTCAACCCCTATCGCGGATCTTGACCAAGAACAAGCTTGGGGGAGGACTCCCACTTGAGGTAACTTGTATCAAATCCCATTTGCATTCCATTATTTTATTTATTTCTTTCCACCACATTTCCATTTCAAAAAAGAGATTAATAATGATGTAGTATAGGTTAAGTTAATAAAATAAAAGATGTGGGGTAAGAATGACTTGGAATTCACATAGATGAAATGATTAATAGTTGATCTGTTTTAATTTTCCAAAGTCCCTAGTTTACAACTTACTACTCTCCAAAATATTACTTTCATTTGAGAGAATTACTTTTGCCTTGATTAATAAATTGTGGGTAGCAAAAGCTTAATCCAACTCTAAGTTGTTGTGAAATATGATATAGTGATAGGGCTGCTTTTTTCTATGTTTCATCCCTACAAAATAAGAAGAGTCTATGTAAATAGGTGTCATCTCAAACATCCACATCAACTTCCACTCCATTACACATGCACAAGTATTGAATCAAATAGTTTTGAATTGATTTCTCCTAAGGCTTGCTTTTTTGACTAAGCAATATATGTGTTGCAAATATGCCTACTCTTGATTCCTACCAAGCTCCACATACAAGCCTTATTTAGTGGTAGGATGAGTTTAGGCAGAATGCCTTGGTGAGGTAATATTTCCACTACACATAAAGAAGTGATTGAGAGAATCAATCGGAGGTACTTAAAATCTGAATTGAACTCTCCGAAATTTTAGTGGAACTTGATCTCTAGGGTATGTGTGCTCCATTTATTGTTCTATCTTTCAACCACCCATGATAGGAGAAGGCATAAGCCCCATAATGACCTAGGATGGGTGAAATACCATGCCAATTTTTACAATACTAGGTAGAGTATTTTGTTGTGCACATGGTACTTTAGGAAAGTAGAACATTGTAGCAACTCTTGATCATCAACCTAAAGTCTTGACTTTGCTCGAGCGGAGCAAAGGATAAGCTCGGGGGAGATTGTTGACGACTGTTATTTACCAACTTTACCCATCAATATAACTCAATTATATGAAAGAAATATAATTTTTTGCACACATCACCTTTCTATTTAACCTATTTGCACTTGTACTTGGTGAAATTGGTGCATGCAGGTATTTTATACAAAATTGAAGTGGAACAATAGGATGGATCCTATAAAATATCATCCCAACCAATCAAGCGCCGACATGCGGCACCAAATGTTTCAAATTGCCCACAAACAGAAGTATGCGAGGCCATCCAACGAAGAACACCCTTATCAAACGCCTTGTGTTAGCTCCACCCGGCCTGAAGAAGTTAGTGGTGACTGATTCGCGCGCTTTTGGTGGCGGGAACCGACCCTTCTCCAAGCTATAAAAAGGACCCCTCACTTCAACACACACCACTTGAGCATCGTTCTATTGTATTCACTAGTTCTCTTAGTCCTTAGTGGAGTTAGGCTATAGGGAGGAGAGCCACTAGTCCCATGTCCAAATCGAGAAAGGTATGACTCATGTATCTTTACTTATATTTGTGACATTATGCATAATAAAGATATTATATTTAGTCTTCTTTTATTTATATACTTAGATGAAGCATTTCTTGTTTGATTGTGGATTCCATGTATGTGGTAGGAATAGTCTTTATGATCATGCCTTAATGTCATTCTACTATCAACAGTATAAACCCCTACTATAGTCTAATTAGTTATGATATGCTCATGTTAATATGAATAACTTATTCTATGTATCAAAATTGGTTCAACGATGATTTAGTTCATTTCCTTGGGATGGCTTGTGCCATGGCTTCTAAGGTATTTAGTTAATATTCTAGCATGATGCTAGGGTAGTTAAGTAGCGCTGGATGTCTCGTAGACCCACAGATTGAAGAGGTAGGCGGTACGTGGTCCTATCTGTCCTTTGTAATCCTCCACGTTCGGCTATGCCACAGGCTCTTGGCAGGAGTCATCCTAGTATTGCTAGGGGGTGCCCGATATGTAGAACAAATTAGCATAAGTATTCACCATTGATATGCTCATTAGTATCTAACCTAGACTATGTATATGTATATTAGAAATATTGTAGGAGCAACTCCCCAACTCTTAGTCTAATCTCCATTAGGACCCATTTACCCTTTAAAATAGATTTCTTAGGTGTGTGTCACACTACCCATATTATCAAATTACTTCTGTCTTGATAATCGATTAGTATCCCATAGCTTTATCATAAGAATAGTGTCTACTTTACTCATTTGCCTTCCTTGGGGATAAATATGATACCCCTGGGAAGACTCTTGGGTGAAATGCTACACGATAGTTTCCGTGCGCTTGCGGACTTCATCTCTGACTAGAGATGATCTGTGATGTTTATAAATGTCATGAAGCATTTATGGCGCTGTTGTCGGGGATGATTTGTTAATGTTTCTTAGTAGCTGTCAACAGAGGACACCGGCGGACCGAACCCGACCGACGCGTACGCTATAAAGAGCATGATTTCTTTCTCTTGCAGGTCGAGTGGGAGGGACCCGCTGCAAATCCAATCCCACCATTTCTCTTCCTCCCAACCGAGCAGTTGTTTTACTGGCGTCAGATCTTCCCTCTCTGTGATGCGAGGGTGAGGCAGGTCCTCAGCCATTGGAGCAGTGGGAGCAAGGCAAGGACTTGGCAATGAGATGAAAGCTTGGGCACTCAAAGGGAGAAGACGAAGGCTCAGGCGTTTGGGTGTAAATGAGGAAAGAACTGCCTTTGCCCGCAAAGGTTTCATTTTACTCACCCTCGCGACGCTTGGGGGCATTGTGCGAGTCGACTAGGTCTGGCACACGTTGTGCTACCCACAGCGCTAATGACAGCAGGACCAAGGTCTACTATCAAAAAGATTGACCAGAGCGGTCAGCCACTCAAGAAGACAACTCGGCAGTTCCCAAGGAGGCGAGGCGGCGGAAGCGCTGTGGCCGCATCGGGAACCATCACACTTGAAGTCCCGCATCAAGCAAACATCACATTGCATGCCTCGTCAACTAGAGGCGGACGCGTATCCGCTGCAGCGGAGGCGTGCAGCCTCTTCGACTGCCTAAGAAAAAAACAAAAAGGCGCACGGGAAGAAAAGGTGAAGGCCCCACCTGCGGGATCGTCGCCTCCACCGAGGATGACCCAGGGGCAACTGTCGGTACCCTCAATACCGGGTACCCCTGCATGATGGAGGAAACGTCCAAGGACCCTGCCTTCACATCAGGGTGGGCTGCGCCATGTGCCCAGCAAACTCGAACTCCGTCCCTCCTCAGGGGTGGGCTCTAATACTACCACGTGGGCCTCGACTCGGGACCAGGCTCCCTCGTAGAGGAGGGCTCTCGGGCCACCACGTGTCCGGAGGCACGAGACCTGCTCCTCCACAGGGGCGAGCTCCGGTGCCGCCATGCGCCCAGAGGCTCCAGTATGCCCTACCCTGTAGAGGTGGGCTCTGGAGACGCCACATGCTCGGCAGCGCTGGACCTTGGCTCTCCTTAGAGTTGGGCTGCGGGGCTGCCACATGGCCCGCTGCGCGAGGCTTGCAGAGGCAGGCTCCAATGCTTCCACGTGTCCCACCTCTAGCTCTGGGCGATAGAATTAGGAGTTTAGAGTGGCGTGCCCTGTCCGAGTCACGCATTGAAGGCGCGCGGCATCCCCAGGCGCATGGGTGCAACACACGCTCCTGTCAGGTGCTACGGTTCCCAATAACACCACAGTGAAGGCACCGCAGGGTTACCCCATGCTGCTGATGGGGTAGCTTACGGCGGTATGATGAACAAGACAATCCCTGCTATCATCAACATCTACACTAGGCCACTGGCGATCAGCACGGCAAGACGGTGAGTCTTCAAGCCAGTCAGAGGGGACAGGTAACAATGAAGACTTAGATCTTGTATAGGTATAAGATCACCCCGGGGCCACCTGTCAGGCCCTGGGCCCCGCTTGTAAGGTGTTCGACCTTAACTATAAAAGGATCGAACAACCACAGATGTTAAGGGGTCGAATCTAGTTCATACGCACACAAGCTTCCTCAAGCTCATGACACACATAAGTCATACAACTCTCACTGTGGACCTAGGGTGTTACGCTCCGACTACCCAAACCATGTAAAACTACCGTGTTCACCATGTCTCATACGCGCAAGCTCCTTATAGAATAGCTCCTCCTAAAAAAGAAACTCTGCGGGCCGCGACTAAGCAGGCCCGAGGGAAGTGTCGTTACTACACGTCAACATCAGGTGTTTTGCGTTTAGAAAAGGTGTAAAGTCTTTGGAGGTTATTGATGAGTTTGTGGCCTTTCCAATCATCCTCCCATTGTAAAAACGGTGTCCCCATTTGTAGCTTTGACCATTGCAAGGTGGTTGTAGTTACTCCATAAGTTGATGATGTCTCTCCACCAAACTGAGCCTTTTGCGAAGGCCTTATGAGGGGGGGGGGGGGGGGGCTCCATTGCTGCAGTAGGTGGTTCTCACTAGGTCCACTTAGGCTATGTCCTTCTTGTTGTAGATTTTTTCCAAGAACATGCAGAAGGGATTTGTTCATGAAGGAGATGTTTTCTGATGCCCATCCCCACTTTGTCTTTGAGCATAGTCACTCATTCCCACTTGACCATAGGCTTTCCCTTTCCAGCCACATCAGAACCTTTCCAAAGACATGTCCTCCTGACCTTGTCAATTCCTTGTATAATGGTTGGCTTCAACATAAGATGCACATGGTGTAGATGGGAATGGATGTCAGGAAATTGTTTAACAATGTACACCTACCGACCATGGAGAGCCAAGTTGCTATTGCTGAGAGTTTGGTGTCAATCCTGGAGATGAGAGGGTTGAAGTTTTCAACTTTTGGCCTATTGATACCCATAGGCAATAGACATCCGAAGTAGTTGAATGGGAAAGAACAAGTACTGCATCCCATGGTTCCAGCAATGTTGTTTGTTTCCTCTTTGTGGTTGAGGATTATTGGGATAACACAAGACTTAGCATGGTTAATTTTAAGCCTTGTTGCCTCACCAAATGAATTGAGAAGGTTCTTTAGAAGAACAATTCTATTTGGGAGGTGTTGACGTTTCTTACATCACAAATAAAAATCTGCAAGGGCACAGAAACTATCGATGTAACATTTCCCCTTGAAGAGTATTCCCGAGAGTGTCATTTATATTTTCTCAAATGAAGGCTAAGTGGAAGTAAAGCAATGTAAGACCCTCATCTTCATCCATCATGCATTGCATACACTCTTATACATGTTTAACATTAAGCAATATAAAAAGGAATAAGTTTAAAATGAATTAGAAACAAAACAACATTTGAAATCCTGTATCAGTGCGGACTTGTCCGTTTTGGACCCTAGACTAGTCCGGTTTTCCTTTCTGTTGTCTCTCTGGACTTATCCGCCCTGGCTGCAGATTAGTCCGATTGAATTTCTATTGTTGTCCAGACTTGTCTGTTGTTGAGTACAAACTAGTTTGTTCCTAGCTACTGGAACTTTTAGGAGTTTTTCGGTAGATCCCTCTTTTGATCCGGGTTTTGGAGAATTTGACAAGCCTCTGGGCTTGTCCGGCCCAAGACCGGACTTGTCCGTTTAACTCTCTGGAACTTTATTTTTCCTGCAAACGGACTTGTCCGACTTGATACCGGGCTTATCCATTCAACTTTGTGACTTCCAACAGACTAGTCCGGCCCCTAGCGGACTTATCTGTGATGCCCACTCGAATTCAATCTTTTCCTCCATGACATGTTATTGGGTATTTGCCCTAATTGGGCCCAAGAATGTCGTGCCCAACTCCTGTGGAGCCCATGTTGGACACCACCCCGGCCTCCACCACCTTAAACTCGAAATCCATCAAACCCTACCACCTCCACATCTATATAAACACCCCAATCCCCATCCTCTCACCCCTTTGTCACAATTGAAGAAACCCCAAACCCTAATTCGTGAGAGCCGCCGTCAAGAGGAGTGCACCCCAATGAGGAGAAGGGAAGGAGGAAGGAGAAGGTTCAAGCAAGATTGATCCTCGTCAAATCATCAACGTCATCATCAATTCTCCATCAATTCTCCATCTTCTTTGGATCTAGAAGTCAATTCTCGAAGCCCTCAACCTTTGGACCCTTGGACTCATGGTAAATATCTTAGATGCATCTAATTGTAAATTCGCCAAAAACCCTAGCCGAACGGACTTCTCCGGCCCAGTGCGGGCTAGTATGGTTTACTTTCTGGTCCAGGGCATGTAAAAGCCCACATTTCAAAAGAGGAAAGAATTCAAAAATGCAAACTTAAAAATTGTTAAGTGAAATATGAAATTCAAAATCACATGAACAAATTTACTACATGATATTATGTTAAAAATTGAACTTCTAAAAACTTCACATTAAAAGCAACATCTTGAGGGTATGTTGCACTTAAGCAAGTAATTATAAAAGAGGGAGTTTTAAATACAATTCAAAAGCCAAGGTGAAATACAAATGCTAATTTCAAATTCAAATAAACGCAACTGTAAGTCTCTTAAAAATTATATGATCAGTTCTTCTATAGAGTCAAATGGACAAATAAAAAGGGAGTTTCTAAATCAAGTGAAATGTTCCATTCAAATATGCTAAATTCCAAATTTGAATTCACGAACATCCTTCCTATGGTTCAAATAACCTTCATGCCAAATCTGACAATTTTTGAACCGCGTTTGCCACATATTTGAATCCATCCTTCTGAGACCATTCAAAATTGGATCCAAATTCAATTTTCACTACAAATTTGTCAATTGCCTATCTAGATTTCATATCTGAATTTTACACCTTTGATTTGACCTAGATGCCAACCTTGAATATTTTCAGAACATGTTTAGGTGGCAATTCAATTTAACAATGAGGGAGTTTATTCAAATTTGTGGGTCCCACAAGTCAGTCTAAACAGCAGCCTACTCTGTTTTCCTTTTCTTTCTGCGTGAGACACGGCTCCACCTAGTGTGCCACCTCTTCCTTAGTTTGATCGATGGAACAGAGCTATGAAGCTGCTGTGCTCGTTCTTATCCTCCCCTGTGAGTGATATTTTTTCTTTTGTTGTCTCAAAACACTTAAGCTCTCCTCTACTCTCTGTCCTCTGCCGCCAACCATTGATGCTCCTCTGGTTTATCCTTCGCCATGGATCCAACATCTGTTGGGTACTCTAGTTCCTAGTGCGTGCGTGTGTTTTCAGTTTGTTTTTCCCGCAAATAACGGGAGTGCCGAGCCAGGGGATGTCCGTGTTGCACTGCGTCGCGTCGTGCGTGCAGAGCACGCACGTAGCGTTCGACGCCTGATTCCTTCGGATCCCAGACACGTCGTGCCTTTTCGGGAACATGGCACGAGAATCGGGCATGCAGGCCTCGTGGCCATTAGTTTGTTTTGGCTATAAAGTCTGCAATAAACGAGCAAGGTGGAAGTCGTTGCTACCACCACAAACACCACTGTCTCATCGTGCGATCCCAGTTCGAGCATCCATCGACCAGTGGTGTGTGCCTGATAGTCGGAACAATTGGCATCAGAGCCAGGCTCGTTGGTGATGGCGACGACGGGCTCCCCAACACGTTCCAGGTCGGCGACTCCAGTTTCGGATTGGAGGAGGTCACCAACGAGGTGGAATAGACATGGTGAGCGGCGCGGGCGCGTCATCGAGTGCGTCATCGAAAGGGTGGTACCATCGGGCAACTTCCCATTCCTGACGAGTACTAACTACCATGATTGGGCCGTGCTCATGCACGTGATGCTACAGGCGAGGGGCTTGTGGACGGCGGTGAGCTCTGGCACAGGAGATTACAACGAGGATCGCATGGCGCTGGAGGTGATCACCAGAGCGGTCCCGTCGGACTTGATGGGAACCATAGCAGCCAAACCATTGGTCTGCGTTGTGTGGGACTCACTTCATCTGCACAATGTGGGCGTTGATCGTGTCCCCAAGTCAAGGGCAGGCATACTCCAGAAAGAGCTCGACACGATCAAGGTCCAATACGGTGAGTCCAACGAGGACTTTGCTGGAAGGATGGGAAAACTCATGACAGAGTTGACGGGGCTAGGCAAGAGCTACACCGAAGAAGAGGTCGTGAGAAGATTCTTGCAGGCGCTGTCGTCAAAATTCAATCAGATTCTGGCCTCCATCGAAACACTGCTCGATTTGAGCGACGTGACGGTGGACGAACTCATCGGGCGCCTGAAGGCAGCCGAGCACAGGCTCGGGGGAGGCAATGGTAACGCGGCTGCCAAGCTGAACCTGACGGGGGATGAGATGGTTGCCTGACTGTCATCACGACTGAGGATGATAAGCCTGGAGAATGCAAAAGATTCTGCGTCAAGTGGTGGACATGGACGTAGCAGTAGCCGCGGGCGCGGCCGTGGTGGTGGCGGCCGTGGCGCGGGCAATGTCGGCAGCTCAAGCAAGAAGGTTGCCAAAGGTGAGTGTTGGTATTGTGGGAAGAAAGGGCACTGGGCCCGGGACTGCAAGAAAAAGAAGTAGGATGAGAAGGTGCATTCTTCACAAGTTGAGGAGGACAAGAAGTCCACCGTGATAATGGCCAAAACCACGCTCTGCATGGACTCACACATTGAGGCGGTGGTGGCAGCAAAGATGGCATCTACGATGATCCATCTAGACGAAGGAAAGCTGTTCGTACAACTTGGGGACAAGGAGGAGCCGAATACAACCCGGTGGATCCTTGACACCGGGGCTACGAATCATATGACGAGTGAGCGCATGGCGTTCGCCGAGCTTGACACTCGTGTCCACGGGTCAGTCAGATTCGGCAACGGGTCCATTGCGAACAATGAAGGGCGCCGCACGGTTCTCTTCAAGCTCAAGGATGTGAGCTAAAGAGAACTCACCGGAGTCTACCACATATCGCGCTTGACTGCCAATATTGTAAACGTCGGCCAACTGGATGAAGCAGGCTTTAAGATCACAATCCAAGCTGGGGTGTGCGGGATCTGGGATGCTGAAGGCGCACTCCTAACCACGGTATGACGAACGGCGGATCATCTATACATGCTGGCACTAGAGGTCGACATGGCAGTCTGTCTGGCATCCCAGGGCTTGAGCGTGGCATGGAGGTGGCACGCTGAGAACTTGAACTTCAGGGGCTTGCGTCGCCTCTCCCAGGAAGACATGGTGATAGGCCTTCCCCTTATCGAGCATGTCGACGAGGTATGTGATAGTTGTCTGGCAGGGAAGCAACGACGGGCATCATTCCTTGCGGAGGCTTCATACCGAGCCCAAGCCAAGCTCGAGCTCATCCATGGCGATCTGTGTGGACCGGTGACCCCAAAGACACCAAGCGGGAACAAGTACTTCTTCCTCCTTGTCGACAATCTCGGTCACTATATGTGGCTGGTGCTGCTGGCGTCCAAGGACCAAGCTGAGAAGGTATTCGTAACATTCGAGAGACGAGCTGAAGCCAAAGCTGGGAGAAAGGTGGGCACGCTGCACAGTGACCGCGCCCCAGAGTTCACGGAGAACTCGTTTGTCAAACTCTATGCCCAAGAAGGAGTCCAACGCCACTACACCGCACCCTACACGACCCAGCAGAATGGCGTAGTCGAGCGCCGAAATCAAACGGTGATGGTCATGGCACAGAGCATGATGAAAGCCATTTTTCTTCCGGCATGGTTCTGGGGGGGAGGCCGTGTCTGCAGTCGTGTTCATCCTGAACCGGACATCGACACAGAGTGTGGACAGGAAAACTCCCTATGAGGTATGGCATGGAATGAAGCCTCCCGTTCATTTTTTCCGCACTTTTGGATGTGTAGACCACATGAAACAAGGGAGCAAGAGGTTGTCCAAGTTAGAAGACAGAAGTGTCCCTATGGTGTTCGTCGAATACGAGGAAGGTTTGAAGGCATGGCGGTTTTACAATCCCGCCACCGAACGTGTCACGGTGTCACGTGACGCCATATTTGAAGAAGACAGATCCTGGGACTGGCATGGGAAGCCTGGCGTCAACAACTACAACACATACCAGGTCGAGTTCATCTCGATCGGTGGTGCAGATCACAGAGAAGAAGCAGCCAAAGCACCACCGATGCCCACCAGAGCCGCAAGCGCCACGCTCGCCATTTTGGCGCGCTCAACACCAGGCGACGCGTTGCGACACGCTTCCCCGACTCCTGTGTTAGAGCCAGCGTCATCAAACCTTGATGCAGACCACAATGATGCACCGCTCCGCTTGAAGGCACTAGAAGACGTTTTCGACCAGTTTCAACCCAGGAGGCATGAACATCAGGAAGCTGTTACTGAGCTGCTCCTGGCAATAGGCGATGAACCGACATCAGTAGAAGAAGCCAAAAGAGTGAAAGAGTGGAGGATGGCCATGCTTGAAGAAATGGCTTCGATCGAAGAAAATGAGACTTGGGCATTGGTGGATCTGCCAAAGGGACATCAAGCCATTGGGTTGAAGTGGGTATTCAAGCTAAGAAGAGATGAACACGGTGACATCATCAAACACAAAGCCAGACTCATTGCCAAATGATACATACAAAGACAAGTCGTCGATTTTGAAGAAGTGTTCGCACCCGTGGCTAGGATGGAATCGATGAGACTTGTGTTGGCTATGGCGGCACACCATGGCTGGCAAGTTCACCACATGGACGTAAAGTCCACCTTCCTAAATGGGGAGCTCGTGGAAGAGGTGTATGTCAGCCAGCCGCCTGGTTTCGTGGCTGAGGGTGAAGAACACAAGGTGTTGAAGCTCCGGAAGGCACTGTATGGATTACGCCAAGCGCCACGGGCATGGAACGCGAAGCTCGATACCAGTTTTATGGAGCTTGGGTTCATGAAATATCCATCAGAGCATGGTCTGTACACACAAGTCAAGAGAAGATCCAGAATAATAGTCGGCGTATATGTTGATGACTCGCTGATCGTTGGTGAATCAGAGTCAGAAATCAAGACATTCAAGAATGGGATGATGCTGAAATCCAAGATGAGTGATCTCGGCCCTCTGTCATACTATCTGGAAATCGAGGTAAAGCAAAGCGCCGAGGGGATCAAACTGTGCCACAAAGCTTATGCAGTCAAGTTGCTGGAGAATGTCGGGATGGCCGAGTGCAATGGCTGCGCCACACCCATGGAAACTCGACTTAAACTGTCCAAGAAGAGCACAATGTCGCAGGTGGATGCAACCCAGTTCCGAAGCCTGATTGGCAGCCTGCGATACCTCCTGCACACAAGGCCTGAGTTATCGTTTAGTGTTGGATATTTGAGTCGGTTTATGGAGGATCCACGCCAGGATCATATGGCTGCACTGAAGCGTCTGCTGCGGTATGTGGCAGCAATGACAGACTATGGATTACAGTACATGTAAGACACTAGAGAGCTAGTGTTGAAGGGGTACAGCAACAGCGATCTTGGAGGCGATCGGTGATAGAAAGAGTACAACGGGAGTGATCTTTTTCCTGGGAAGCAGTCCTGTCTCGTGGTTCTCGCAGAAACAAGGAAGTGTGGCACAATCAACGTGTGAAGCCGAGTATATGACGGCAGCAGCGGCATCTTGTCCGGCCGTGTGGCTCACTCGTGTGCTGAAGGAAATCGCAGGTATGAAGATTCAAACTCCTGTCATCAAAATTGACAATCAAGCAGCGACAGCGTTGGCTAAGAATCATGTGCTTCATGGCCGATGCAAACACGTTGATGTCAAGTTTCACTTTATCCGTGAATGCAACACGGAGATATTGAGCTGGAACACAACATACTGACCAAGCCATTGGGAAAGATCCAGATTGAAGAGATGAGGAAGAACATCCAAGTCACAAGGATAAGGAACTAGGAGTAGGGGGAGATTGTTGTGTACTCTAGTTCGTAGTGCGTGCGTGTGTTTTCAGTTTGTTTTCCCGCAAATAACGGGAGTGTCGTGCCAGGGGATGTCCCGTGCCGCACTGCGTCGCGTCGTGCGTGCAGAGCATGCACGTAGCGTTCGGCGCCCGATTCCTTCAGATCCCAGGCGCGTCGTGCCTCGTCGGGATCGTGGCATGAGAATCGGGCGCGCAAGCCTTGTGGCCGTTAGTTTGTTTTGGTTACAAAGCCTGCAATAAATGAGCAAGGTGGAAAACCGTTGCTACCACCACAAATACCACTGTCTCATCGTGGGATCCCAGTTCGACCATCCGTCGACCAGTGGTGCGTGCCTGATAGTGGGAACAGCATCAGCTACTGCTCATGGGCACATGGATGTCCTCTTTATCCTACTTCCAGGTAATATTTCATATCTTATGCACCAAGCCATGCCTGTTCTTGTTTCTCCACGGGTTCGTCGACCACCAGTGGAGTTCATCACATCACCAGCTTAATTCAAGCAAAGCAGCAGGGATTCATCCATTATTTTTCCTATTTGATCTTCATTTTGTGCTGCGAAATTCTCTGACCAATTTTCTGGCCAGATCGTGTCTTCTCTTCGAAGAACTTGATGATTCCCGCACAGTCAAGATGAATGCTTCGTCATGCCGACCATCGAGCAGCGCGTTCCCAGCAACTCGGACTATCTCCTGTGCTCTCAAAACTACTGAAAGGTGCGCACGGTTCTTCTATACACACCTGTCAAACTCACACGTCGAGTTCTTGCTTATAGCATGCACAGCAACTCTGGTTCTGCCGTCAGTTTCATATGAACTGCAACTGGAATTTCGAAAATCCATCATGCTTAGTTAATCTCTCACTAATCCTATTATGTAGTATGTTATACACCCACTGGCGAACTCCTAGCACCAAAGCAATTAAATTTTGAGGATCTCTCCATGCAGGGAGAGACAAATTCCCCATTTTCGGCCCAAACCCTAGGTCACCACCAATCTCTATGTTGCAACAAATTTCCATTCAATGGATGTTCAGAATCAAGTTTCCCATGATACAAAGGTACTCTAAGATCTAAATACAAGCTGAATAAGGTACTGTTTAGGCATTTCCACCATGGCCTTTGAGCTCACCGCCGCCTCTGGCGTGGTCACCGCCGTTTGAGTCGCTGCTGCACCCTAGAACCTCTCCCGACAGGTGTTCCAACCTCCTGTGAGCATTTAGGGCTAAGATTCGCCGCCTGGGTTGGCCGTACGGCGAAGCCAGGGTGCCGCTGCTTAGGTCTGTTGGCCTGAGGTTGAAGATGACAAGGTGGGGTCCTCTTGCCAGTCACTTATATGGTGCTATTTGATTCTTTGTGGCATTCGGATCTAAGGTGGCTATGCACATTGAATCAATGGCCCTTTGTGGCCTCTTTCTGATTGGTCAGCTTAAATGAAGTGGGCCCAGCAACTATTATTCAAAATATTCAATAGAAAAGAAAAACAGGAAAATGGTTCAAATTTCATATCTCCCTGTAGATTTCATCAAAATTTCTCAAACAAATTTTGTTAGAAACAGATTGACCTTTACAATCCAGTAGTATAATTTAATTAGTATGAATACTTCTGTAAAATTCTCATAATTCATTGAAGTAAAAGCTTTGGAATTTTATATCAGGGGCTCCACTGCATGAAAAATTCTCAAACTTTACCAAAGTCTTACATTAGTACCCTAGAGTGTCCAGTAAACATTTGAGCTTCATTAACCTTGACTAAGTTAGTCAAATTGAGGGATTTTGCTCAGCTTAGTGAAAACACCAGAAAACAACAGTAACATTTTCAGAAAATTGTGGAATCTTATAAAATCCATATATTCCATTAGAATGCTTAGAAAAATGTCAAATAAATTTGGTTTGACTCCATATAAGCAACATATCTAGAAAACACACTCTCACTCATGACAAAGCTCCAGTTCTGTCCTGACAATTCATAGAAGCTTAAATCCTTAGAGAATTTTGTAGACCATAAATGATCATTGCTTTAGCTCAAACTATTCTGGATGATCCTACAAAACATTAGGAAGCCACTGTAAAATTCCCAAGCCCATTAGACCTGCTTAAACCAAGTTTATGGAGGAAGATTTCACTAAATCCTATATGTTGCCTATTTTGTTTCACATCCAAACACTTTGGTTTTCTTTTGTTGAATTCCAGCAGCAGAACATGCACTTCTAGCTAATGTATTCCTTCTCGGGTTATCAACATCTGCATTGCTCATATTACTTTGTTGCAATATTCTCATGTGCATATTGCACTTCATAATTTGATCTTTCTATATTCCACTTTGATCTTCCTCTGTAGTGTTTACACAACCAAGCCCAGCACCTCCACACCATTCAGCTTCATTCTTCTAAGTTTGCACAACTTCATAGAGTCTATTGTTAAATTACATTGTTCCCTTATATGCATATCCATGTCGATAGATCACGATGATGAGGATCGACAAGGAGCACCACTTGGAGGAGGAGGCACAAGTGTGGACTTTGCTGCGAGCAAGATTCGCCCAAGCAGAAGTAAAGACAAGGAAAGGAGGAAACCCATAAGCTGCATCCAGATGATAAAGACATTGACTTATTGACATTTACGTAGTCGCAACCTAAGGCCAACCCCGGTTTGCATTTAAGTGCCTTTCTAAAGTTTTCTTTTATCACTATGTTGACTAGCATATGAATTGTGCATTAGGTCTATTATGTTTGAATACTCCAAATGCATGACCTAAAATCCCATGGAGCGTATGAGTAGATTTATAGCTCAACGCGTAGAATTGCCATGTTAATGTTGTTGTGAATCTGGTAGAAGTCGAGTGGTTAGAATCCACTCGCGAGATAGCGATATTGCCACTTGGGATTGGTTATTTTAGAGAATAGTTTATGAACTGAATATGAGACCGGACAGCGGGGTAGGATGTGTAGCCCTGCCTGTGTTGGTTAAGGACCGATCCTATGCTGCCCTGCGGAGCAAGTTTCAATTGTACCGGAGTCATACAGGATATATGGGGTTAAGGAAATCGATGTACATTGGGAAGCCCTTGTTGAGACTTTTTCGATCGATTCAGGCTCTCGATCTCAGCACGGTAGACGGAAACTTGCTCACGACATCTTCACAGCAGAAAGGTACGCCGTGGGTGGGAATACTGTCCTAGACGATTGAATCGATTCAACTTGGTGGGACTTGAGAAAGGTTGCTGCGTACGACGTCCGTGGAGTGCACCTACGTGACTCCCAGAACGGGCGTACATGTCATGTATTCCGAGTATCTTGATTTGAATCACCATTCCTCGTGGTTATGAGTACCACTTGTTCACTGAGTTGTGACGCAGTGATAAAGATTAGATGGAAGAATACGAATATGCTGCTATAATAATCTTTTGTATTGTAATCTTGGCTGAATTAGAGATATCATAATTAAAGTTATAATTTCCAAACATTAACTTGAATGAATCTTATGCAGCTTTGGGCAAGTATCATCATGGATGAAGCGTTTCTTGATCGATTGTGGAATTCATTATGATACATGCCCACTGATCTCAAATTTGTTACGCTAAACATGACAACTAAGGATTTACTTTCGACGAGTACTTTTATGCAAATTACAGCTTCCAGTCTTTAGAGTTTCAAGCATGTAGAGTTTCATGCCTCAAGTGAGACGGTTAAGTCTTGCTGAGCCCTCGTGCTCATGGTTGCTATATTTGTGGTTTTGCAGGTTTACTTATATTGTTGCTGCTATGGGTTGTCTGTGAGACCTCGAGCTGTTGATATGTATCTCTCACGTGACACCACGCCGCTGCCTTATAATCTTCGTGTTGCTAGTGAAAAGCGTCTGCGAGCATGAATGACTTCTCTTATGCTTAGATAGGTTGAGAGTGTGAGTATATATTTTCCACTGCATGTGTACCCTGTTGTACACTATATTGTAAACACTATCTTATTATGAAATGAAAACTTTGTATCTTTACTATGTCTTTTCGTGTGTGTTGTTGGGTGCCGCATCGCACGGCACCACCCAATGTGATTCCTGGAATGTGTGGATCCCAGTCCCCACAGTCTGGTATCAGAGCTGCATTGGGAATAACACGCTCGAAAAGAGCCTATTTTTGAAAACTCTGAAGTAGTCGAGTGAGGATTAGTCTATATGCCCACGTCATAAGGACTATAATAGCATAGTTATTAAGCTCGCAAAGCTAACATACTTGTTATTATATTCTGTAACGACGCTCCAACGTCAGGTAAGAGGTAAGATACGCCATCGTAAGCAGATCAATTGCGGTAAGATCCCTCGTACGAGAGGTAGTATGGTGTTTGTTTCCGTGCCTTGGCACGGAAGTTAATATGAGTCTTTGAACCTTCTCATGATTCTGGGAACATATGAAAATGATGTTCCCCGACGTGCTTCAGGCAAAAGCGAGGATACCCCATCGTGTGGTCAAAAACACGAAGTATGCAACTGTTGAACGTTTAATGTTCAAAGGGCCATACGCAGCGCTGATCCCTAGCGCAAGAGATAAATGACGTGGTCACTATCGTGTGGTTGAAAAACACGTAGTGTGTTTCTTTTAATAAACACGTGAAAGCGCCTCCTACTGGTGCAGCATTAGGCAAAGACGTGGGACCCCGTCAGGTGGTACATAACCGATACGCCTCCTACTGGTGCAGTATTATGCAAAGATGTAGGACCCCTGTCAGGCGGTAGAAAACCCGGTCATGTACCTCGAGGCATGGCTCAGCTCGTGGCGCCCCGTATGGAATGATACGGGATGGATGTTTTTACTTTCATATATATTATTGTGACTATCTAAAATAATCACTCGTGCGGGCCGTGTCGTACGACACCATAATGAGTGTTTTGTAAATTGTATGTCTTATGCAGGTACACTGACCGTGTGATCGTATTGCGCTTAGAAATCGTTTGCGAGTGAACATTATTAAGGACACCATTGAGACGTATGCCGGAATACCGGCTTAGAATTTTCACTTTTGTCAGGCACGTAGTACCGACATGTATTCCATTGATGCATTAACCAGTTTGCTGTAAAATGGAACTGAAAAGATGCAAGAATACTTCTATTAGATATCAACCTCTGATTTTGAACTAAGTTTCAAAATTGGAGTAGGTTTGAACTCAATAGTTTCAAAAACCAGAGTGCCCTGTTTTCTGCCAGAAAAGACCTGATTTTTAAATGTCATAGCTCCCAGTAGAAAAATCCAATATAAGTGTACCATACAAGGTTAAAAATATTAGAGAATCATCTAAAACTCTTATGTTCATCCCCAGAGCAGAAACTCCTTGTAACCTATTGAAAATTTCAAATTTCTAAACTCTGTCAAATCTGGACAGAAACTGAAAACAGTTTCCGGACTCTTCACTAAATTGACCATAACTATTTGTAGAAAATTCAGATGGGTTCATATGATACATTTCTAGAAACATTACGAGATCTTTAACAATGTTGTAATTTAAATTTCTATCAAAATTTGAATATATCTGTATGAAAATCTGTGGACAAAACAACCATAGACAAAGGAGGTGTTGTCAAAATTTCTTCAAAAATTTGGGAACTTGTCCAACTTTTAAAATCCATATCTCTTCAACCAGAAATTATATGAAGGCAAATAAATATAACTTGGAAATATTTGGAAGTTATCTACAATCTTTCTATTCACTCCAAGACCAGAATCCCTCTCTAATTTGGTTAAAAGTCAAGAACTCCACAAGCTATCCAGAAAACCCAAATCTGGGAATTTTTTCTGTACACTTCTGTAATTTGTTCATAGAATTCCAAATACAAATCGCTAAGAGACATATGATACATTTCCAGAAATATTATGAGTCATTCTACAACTTTGTAGTTTTGAGCTTTGTTAAATTTAGAGCAGAAGTGTATGAAATTTTGATTAAAATAGGTACTTCTAAATCAGGTGCTGCTGAAACTTTTATAAAAGTCTGTCAGCATTGAAATCATATATCTCATTTGCAGAGCAGCTATTAGGGCAAGTAAATAATGGTTATAAATATATTGAAGACCTCTACAACTTTTATTTTCACTCCCAAAAACAGATTCCAATGTTAAACTGGTGAGATAGTCAGAAGAACAGAAACCGCTGCAGGAACAGAAATCTGGGAACAATTTCTGCACTTTTCTGTTAATTGCCCCAAACTCTCTGTACAAAAAGCAATAAGGGTCATGCAAATATTGTGACGTGTTCTCCAACTTTTTAATTCTGGGAATGGGCAAATTATGTCCAGAAACATTTGCGAAGGTAAATCAAAGTTTGTACATACTACGGAGTTGCTGCAGAAATTGTCCAGAAAGTCTGTTAAATTTAAAACTCCATATCTTTGGAACCAGAACTTATCTGAGGAAAGTGAGTACTCGTTGGAAAGGTACTGAAGTAACTTTAACTTCGGTACTCATCTCAAGTTGTGGATGTTCCATTAGCATGATTAAAATTTGAAGTTGGTACAGGCTGGTTGATTCTAGACAGTAAATCGATCGGGTAAGTTCAAATGTAGTAGAGAGAGTCTATCGGTGATGAAATACATTCGTTTCGAACTAGAGATTGAAGACTTAGTTGAGAGGCTAGTTAGTTTGGTATGTAGTGGTTTCTAAAAGCTATTATAATGGAACTTAAGGGGGAAGGAGTGGACCGGAACATATTGATACTGAAGCCAGGAAATTGAATTGGTTCTTCAAGTGATGAAGTTCCAGTACGAGACCGAGTGACTAGACCAAAGAGAAGAAGGAATGAAGAACCGTTACTATAGACACCTCTAGTGTCCTTGACTCTTTACTTGGTGATGTTCTATTCTCAAGTTGAGCCTGATAGTTGATTTCTCAAGCTGTAACGTGGAGGTTGGTCTTCCCTTCTTCAAAGGTTAACCTCTATGCTACTTTTGAAGACAGTCCAACCATCATCCATAAAGGGTAGAGACCGTTAATATGAATACCAAGAGATGAAAAACCTGACCCTTTGCTATTGAACCACAATACTGCTTGTAAGTTGTGGTTAGAAGGTTTCATGGAGTGCTACATCATCGACAAGCTTAATCTTTCAGCTCAACTGTACCGCTATGTTGATTTGAGTGAGTTGAGTCCCAGCTGTCCTTGTTATCTTGTTAACTTGTACTCAACGACCTTGGTTGAGATATGCAAGGTGTATTCCTTGACTGGCACCTTTCATGACCAAGTTTAGTCGATCATTGCGAATCTCGAGATATTTCTTAGCGTGTTTGAATTGTCATACATATATTTGCTCAAACAATAAAAATGATTGCACCATATTGTATGCATCTCCACCTCAAAGCCGACTTGCATATGCATTACATATTTCCACATGTGATGCATCATGACCCATTTATCACTAAGGACATAGAAACACAAGAAAAATAGTTAATAATGAATTTTGAGCAATTATATGTGCCTCCATTCAAATACCTAAGTGGTGTCTAAATAATCTTGAGTTGTGGACAACCGTATCGTTCATAATGTCATTTGCTCGATTCATCATCTTTGAGTAATTCATAAAGCACCAATTACTCAAACTTCTTGTGACCAATGCTAGACTTAATTAAGAACATTTTAGAGAAACAACTAGAAGATTATCGCAAACTGAAGCGCTTCAAAGTTGTTAACCTCCTACTTGTTAACAACTCTCTTTATAAGTCATCTCCTAGCGACTCTCTTCTTCCTTCATTAAATCTCAGGACGAGATTCCTTTAAGGGGGAAGAATTGTAAAATCCCACATTTCAAAAGAGGAAAGAATGCAAAAATGCAAACTTGAAAATTGTTAAGTGAAATATGAAATTCCAAATCACATTAACAAATTTAGTACATGATGTTATGTTAAAAATGAACTTCTAAAAACTTCACATTAAAAGCGACATCTTAAGGGTATATGTAACACCCACATTTTTAACCAAAAAAAAACTTAAATAATTAATTAAGGGCATTTTGTGAAAAAAGAAATAAAAATGAACTTAAGTCAAGTGCATCATGTTTAATTGCATGTGTGAAATTTTTGAAAATTCAAATTTGTTAGAAATTTCGTTTTAAACTCAAATCATAAAATGGAAGAAAAACAAAAGAGAAAAGAAAAAGAAAAGAAAAAGGGAAAAGGAAAACACTCACCTGGGCCCAATCTCCCTCCCCGGCCCAACTTCCCCCTCCTCACTGCACCAGCCCGCCCGCGCCTCCCCTTCCCCCTCTCTCTGTCGCACGGGACGCACCCGTCAGGCTTCTTCTCCACTGAGCTTCCACGCCCATGAACAGCCTCTGCGCCCCCACTTCTCTGGCCATGAATGCGGTCGTTTCCACCACTCAATCCATCGAGTAAATGGCTCGCATCAAGTTCTTGTTTGTTTCCATCGATCTCCCCTACAAATACTCACCCGCACACCCCTCATTTTTCTCTCCCGTGCTCAAACCCTAGCCGTCGCCGTCCCCGGGTATGTCGCCTTTGTTCCCATCATTTCGGTCGTCTTTTCCCCTTTCCATTTCTCCTAACATGTTCCACGTATTCCTAGGAGGCCGCCGGGCAACTTGATTCGGAGGTTTGGCCGCTATGTCGCCGGTACACCGAGCGCGCCAAGCTTCGCCGTCCGCTGTCGTCGCGCGCCCACTCCCATCCGGTTTCTTTATCATTCGACCACCGGGGTGATCTCTACTCATCCTCCTCTCCGTTTTGCACCAAGCCCTAGCTAGAATGGAGGACCGTAGCGCGTTTGGCAATTTTCCGACGAGTGCCGGCCATGGCACCGCCGCCCCTATCTGCGCCGGTCGCCGTGCGCTGCCTCTGAGCCGGCCAGGGTGACGTGGCCTCCCCCTGGCGCTTGGATCCAAAACCAACGACCCAAAGTAGATCAAGCAAGTACCTCTTCAAATAATAAAATTCGATCCCTTTATTTAAAATCCTACGATTGCAGTTAGATCCGGCCATACCCATTCGTCCTGTTCCACATAACTCCCTGTACAATTTAAACTTTTTATAAATTGGTCCAAATATTTATAGTTTTAACCCTGGACTTTCTGGAAATTAGGAAATAATTGTGTAATAGAGTAAAAATTGCAAGAAAGCCCCTGTAATTTTGGAAAATAGCAAATTAAATATAGGAAAATTATAAAATAACCTCTGAACTTTATTAAAATGATTTTTAACATCCGGAAAAGCCCATGAAAATATCAGAAATTAAATAAAAAGTCTTAATTTCCACAAAATATTATAAAAACGGCCCTATTAATATTTTAATTAATATCTAGTTATAAATTATTTTTAATAATTTGATTAAATTGCTATTTTATGCATAAAATGCTTTATAAGTGTATTTAATTCATAAAAAATAATTTGCACATAGAAATAATTATTAAAAATGGCATAAATATTGTAAGTGCACATTTTATGCTATAAAAATATTTTGAGCATATTTTGAAGAAGAAAACTTTCTGTAAAATAATAATGGGTTTCAAATAAATATAAAAATTGTATAAAGTTGCTAAAAATATGTTTTATTTCAATTGTCTCATTTATAAATTCAAATTCTCAAATACTTAATTTATACCTATTATTTAAATTAACTATAAAATCATGAAATGCATAGGATTTTATGTTTATTTAAATGTGTTGTATGCACTTTGTGATTGTTCTTATTGTATGTTATCATTTTATGTGCATCGCCGTATCTAGAGTCGGGGCCAGAACCGACATTTAATCTCCAAGAGCACCAATTTCCCGTCGATTAACAACACTACTCAGAAGGCAAGTTCCTTGACCATCTTGCACCTTTTTTTGTTATGTTTTAGTTAGATGCATGCTAAATTAAAATACGAATCCATGGAGTGCACCTACATGACTCCCAGTACGGGCGTACGTGTCGTCTATTCCGAGTATCTTGATTTGAATCACTGAGTTGTGACGTAGTAATAAAGAGTAGATTGAAGAATATGAATATGCTGCTATGAATAATCTTTTGTATTGTAACCTTGGCTAAATTAGAGATAACATAATTAAAGTTATGATTTCCAAGCATTAACTTGAATGAAGCTTATGCATCTTTGGACAAGTATCACCATGGATGAAATGTTTCTTGTTTTATTGTGGAATTCATTATGATGCATGCCCACTAATCTTGCATTTGCTATGCTAAAAATGACAACTAAGGATTTTCTTTTGATGAGTTGTTTTATGCAAATACAACTTTCAGACTTTAGAGTTTCCAGCATGTAGAGTTCCATGCCTCATGCGAGATGGTTAAGTCTTGTTGAGCCCTCGTGCTCACGGTTGCTATATTTGTGGTTTTGCAGGCTTACTTATATTATTGCTGCTATGGGTTGTCTGTAAGACCTCGAGCTGTCGAGATGTATCTCTCACGTGACACCAAGCCGCTGCCTTATGATCTTCGTGTTGCTAGTGAGAAGCGTCTGCGGGCATGGATGACTTCTCTTGTGCTTAGATAGGTTGAGAGTGTGAGTATACATTTTCCGTTGCGTGTGTACCCTGTTGTACACTATATTGTAAACCCTATCTTATTATGTAATGAAAACTTTGTATCTTTACTATGTCTTTTCGTGTGTACTGTTGGGTGCCGCATTGCACGACACCACCCAATGTGATTCCTGGAATGTGTGGATCTCAGTCCCTAGAGGGTGTACTAGTCTGGTCCCCAATACGGACTTGTCCGACCACTTGAATTTGTTATTGCTGAATTGAATACAATTTGACTCAAATCACCTTGAAACTTGTTCAATCTTTTTTAACTCCATCGTAACTAGTTAGTAAACATTAATAGCAACTCATTAACAAGTTTCACCTCACAATTGCATCAATCATGCATGTCATGTCATATTGAGTAATATATGAGCATTTATTGATTGTAATGTCTGTCTGTATGTCTTTTGCGCAGAGTAGAAGGTGTTGCGCTAGAGGGCGCTGTCGAGGACCTCCAGCACTAGAACTTCGAAGCGTTTGACCCAAACCAAGCTCAAGAGCAAGGCAAGTGTCCTTGATAATTTTGATCCTGTTTCTAAATGTTTTGTTTGCAAAACTGCATGCTTGTGTCAATTTGATTGCACAACCATTTATAGGTGTTTACTAGACTTGTTTGACCATCCTTGTTGCTTGGATTATATTATAGATTGTTGGGGAGGGTATTTTACCTTTTTGCTTCACTCTAATTAATTGGGATGAGAAAACAACCAAAATGCTTACTCATGATTTAATGAACTTGTACATAATGAGAATTGATGAACATGGATAATTGGTTATATGGGACTTGGGAGATCTAAGCAAGCATGGTTTGTGGAATGGGTTGGATGATATGGTGGCTTTCTTGCCTTGGATCTAAGGACCGGTTCATGCGAGAATATGCCAGGACAACAGTGCCACCAAAAGGCCAGGTATGAGTGCGGCTTAGCCAATTAATTTGGTGTATTGCCAGCATTATTCGGGTCATATGGGGGCGGGGAATGGGAGTCAGTTGGGTTTTCAATAGTGGTGGGACTGCCCTGGGATCCGGACGGCAACAAGAGGGGGCCCTTGGTTGGATGTTCTCAGTTGGAGGCATCACCACCAGTGAAACCTCAGTGGGTCTGAATATACTAGTAGTCCCTTCGTAAAGGCTATTTTGTGGTCTCTTTGACATACACCTAAAGAAGTGTAATTGGCATAAGAGAGGTTATTTCTTTAGTCGCCGACTGGTGACGAAATCACGAACTTGTGGGTAAAGTGGTACAACCTCTGCAAAGTGTTAAAAACTATTATGATAGCCGTGCTCCCGGTTATGAGCACCCGGACAACTTCCATGATTAGAGTGGAACTTGGGATTGGGATGGTCATGGTTATGGTTATGGTTGTGGTTTGTGTTATGATAAATGAACATTGTTATTGATGATGGTAAGAATTTGGTATTTGGATGGATAATTATGGAAGGATTTCATATAACGGTAATTGATGGTAATGGAGACGATATTGGTTATTATTTGGGACATGATGGGATTAATTCACTTAGACATTGTAGGATGCTTTCTTTACATGTTTTAAATGTACATTTCAGCAATTAGCCATTATTTATTATCACACTTGTTGCATACGACATGTGCTCACCCTTGCAATTTCCCCACCAACAGTTTCAGGTGATGTTTGGGAGTACCCTGAGGATAATGCGGAGTACTAGGTTGTGTGCTGCCGTCGACTGGCCTGTGGATTGCTTGGGGCCACACTATATCCCCTATGCTTAGTTTGCTCAGTTTAGATTATTTCCGCTGCTTTAGTTTCAGATTTATTCATAATGATCATTAGAGTTTGTAATTTGAGGATTATTTGAATGTTGTAATAAAAGTACTTGTTTAATAATTTGTGCTGTGGTAATTTTCTGTATATCATTTGTGATGCATTCGTGTAGGTGTGATCAACGTCCTGGCCACACATATACGTCGCACTTGGTTCATTTTCGGAATCGGGTGTCATAAATTGGTATGAGAGCCACAGGTTGACCGTAGGATGTAGCCTAGATAGAATGGACACTTTAGAGCACATAGGAACACTCAGGGACCGTTTCGGTTTGTTGGTGTGCTGATTGCTATGAAATGTTCGCTTGTGTGCTTAGTAGAGGATTGTGGGATGCTTTAGCGCTTACCACATTCATATAGGCTAGTATAGGTAGTTTCTTAGTTTCATATTTCTTGATGCATATAGTTGTGGATTATTTCTATCTCTCTTTCCAAGCACTCTCAACCTCTACTTCAATGAAAATGGACACACTAGAAGATTCTCTGTCTGAAGCTGTATGGAAGATGAGAAATGAAGATAGTATGTCCAAGACTAAGTCCTAAAGGGGGGTATAATAACTCGCTATCCTCATTGATTTGGATTCATAAGGATTGAACAAGAGGGGATGTTCCCAGCTTGGAAGTTGACCGACGAGGACGTCGATGTTCTAAGGGTGGTGGATTGGCTACAGAAGCACGATGGTGTAATTCAGTGTGCCCCCAAGACCATGCAATTGACAAATGATGAGGGAGTCAACCTTGAAATTAATGCATCATAGTAAACATCGAAGGACATAAAATAACATATTCAGCAACGTGTTCAAGAACTCTCTTTGTGTGATGTATGCCAACGAGTCAATGACGAACATCAAAGGCCAGCTGTATTATTGCAGCCATTGAAGATTCTAGAATGGAAGTGAGAAGAAATCAGTATGGACTCCATAGTTGGGTTACCGCGGACCCAGTCAGGAAATGACTCCATATGGGTGATTATGGATCAGTTGACCAAATCAGCTCATTTCATCCCCATCAGGACAACCTATACCACCGCAAAGCTAGCAAAATTGTATATGGAGAATATTATGTGCCGACATGGAGTTCCGAAGAAAATAGTCTCAGACCAGGGTTCTCAATTCACCTCTGGGTTCTGGCAGAAACTGCATGAAGCTATGGGTAGAAGGTTAAATTTCATCTCAGCATATCATACACAAACTGATGGACAAACTGAGAGGACAAATCAAATTTTGGAAGATATTTTGAGAGCCTGTGCCTTGAAGCATGGATGCAGTTGGGACAAAAGCTTGCCATATGTGGAATGCTCATATAACAACAGTTACCAAGCAATTTTGAAGATGTTGCCATATGAAGCACTATATGGAAGTAAGTGTAGGACACCCTTGTTTTAGAATGAGACAGGAGAGAACCAAGTATTTGGGCCTGATGTGTTGCAAGAAGCTGAAAAACAAGTTCAGACAATCCGCGAGAATTTGAGGGCTGCTCAATCGAGACAAAAGGGCTATGCGGATAATAGGCGAAGAAACTTAGCCTTTGAAGTGGGAGACTTCGTATATGTCAAGGTGTCACCTATGCGAGGTCATAAGCGATTCAATGTCAGAGGCAAGTTGGCACCTCGCTATATGGGACTATTCAAGATTTTGGGCAAACGTGGAGAGGTGACATATAAGTTGGAGATGCCAGCACATCTTTTTTGATGTTGATGATGTGTTCCATGTTTTGTAGCTCAAGAAATGCTTAAGGGTACCAAAGAACAAGTGCCAATGGAGGAATTGAAATTAGAGGCAAATTTGACTTATGTGGAGCTACCGGTCAGAATCTTGGAAACAAAGAAGGGAGTCACAAGGAACAAGGTGATTCGATGGTGCAAAGAACAATGGAAGCATCATGCGAAATCAAAAGCAACTTGGGAGCTGGAAGAAGACGTAAATAGAAAATTTCCCTATCTTTGTCCTTCTATGTCAAATCTCGAGGGAGAGATTCATTTTAAGGGGGTAGATTTGAACACCCTCAATTTCATCCATCATGCATTGTATACACTCTTATACATGTTTAACATTAAGCAACATAAAAAGGAATAAGTTTAAAATGAATTTGAAACAAAACAACATTTAAAATCATGTATCAGTGCGGACTTGTCTAGTTTGGACCAGGACTAGTCCGGTTTTTCCTTTCTGTTGACTCTCTGAACTTGTTCACCATAGTTGCGGGTTAGTCCAATTGAATTTCAATTGTTGTTCGGACTTGTCCGTTGTTGAGTATGGACTAGTATGTTCCTAGCTACTCTATCATTTCGGAGTTGTCCGGTAGATCCCTCTTTTGATCCGGGTTTTTGAGAATTTGTCAAGCCTCCAGACTTGTCCGGCCCCAGACAAGACTTGTTCATTTAATTCTCTAGAACTCTATTTTTCCTGCAAACGGACTTGTCTGGCTTGATACCGGACTTATCTGTTCAACTTTCTGACTTCCAACAGACTAGTCGGGCCCTTAGCGGACTTGTCCAGTATGCCCGACTCGGATTCAATCTTTTCCTCTATGACATGTTATTGGGTATTTGCCTTAATTGGGCCCAAGAATGTCGTGGCCAACCCCTGTGGAGCCCATGTGGGACCCCAACCCATCCTCCACCACCTTAAACTCGAAATTCATCAAACCCTACCACCTCCACCTGTATATAAACACCGCAATACCTATCCTCTCACCCCTTTGTCACAATTGAAGACACCCAATCCCTAATTCGTGAGAGCCGCCGTCAAGAGGAGTGCACCACAACCAAGAGAAGTGAAGGAGGAAGGAGAAGGTTCAAGCAAGATCAATCTTCGTCAACTCATCAACATCATCATCAATTCTCCACCAATTCTCCATCTTCTTTGGACCTAGAAGTCAATTCTCGAATCCCTCGACCTTTGGACCCTTGGACTCGTGGTAAATATCTTAGATGCATCTTTTCTACGTAAAATATGGTTTCATAATTAATCAAGCTATGCTCTAATTGAAAATTCGCCAAAACCCTAGCCGAACGGACTTGTCCGACCCAGTGTGGACTATTCCGGTTTACTTTCTGGTCCAGGGCGGACTAGTCCAGTCCACAGTACGGACTTGTCCGGCCATCTGAATTTGTTATAGCTGATTTGAATCCAATTTGACTCAAATCAACTTAAAACCTATTCAAACTTGTTGAACTCCATCGTAACTAGTTAGTAAACATTAATAGCAACTCATTAACAAGTTTCACCTCACAATTGCATCAATCATGCATGTCATGGCATATTGAGTAATTTATGAGCATTTGTTGATTGTAATGTTTATTTGTATGTCCTTTGCGTAGAATAGAAGGTGTTTCGCTAGAGGGTGATGTTGAGGACCTCCAGCACCAGAACTTTGAAGCGTTTGACCCAAACCAAGCTCAAGAGAAAGGCAAGTGTCCTTGATCATTTTGATCTTGTTTTAAATGTTTTGTTTGCGAAACTGCATGCTTATGTCAATTTGATGGGACACATTTATAGGTGTTTACTAGACTTGTTTGACCATCCTTGTCGCTTGGATTATATTATAGAGAGTCGGGGAGGGTATTCTACCTTTTTCCTTCACTTTAATTAATTGGGATGGGAAAACAACCAAAATGCTTAATCATTATTTAATGAACCCATGGATAATGAGAATTGATGAACATGGATAATTGGTAATATGGGACCTGGGAGATCTAAGCAAGCATGGTTTGTGGAATGGGTTGGATGAGATGGTGGTTTGCTTGCCTTGGATCTAAGGACCGATTCACGCGAGAATATGCCAAGACGATAGTGCCACCACAAGGCCAAGTATGGGTGCAACTTAGCCAATTAATTAGGTGTATTGCCAGCATTGTTCGGATCTTGGGGGAGCAGGAATGAGAGTCGGTTGGGTTTGCAATAGTGGCGGGACCGCCCTGGGATCCGAATGACACAAGAGAGGGCCCTTGGTTGGATGTGCTGAGTTTGAGGCATCACCACCGGTAAAACCTCAGTGGGTCTGAATATGCTGGTAGTCCCTTTGTAAATGCTATTTTGAGATCTGTTGGCTATACACCTAAGGAAGTGTAACCGGCATAAGAGAGGTTTCTTTAGTCGCCCACGGGTGATGAAATCACGAACTTTTGGTGAAGTAGTACAACCTCTGCAGAGTGTTAAAAACTATCATGATAGCCGTGCTCACAGTTATGAGCACCTGGACAATTTCCATGATTAGAGTAGAACTTGGGATTTTGGATGGTTTGGTCATGGTTATGGTTTGTGTTATGATAAATGAACATGGTTATTGATGATGGTAAGAATTTGGTATTTGGATGGATAATTATGGATGGATGTGATATAATGGTAATTGATGGTAATGGACTCGATATTGGTTACTATTTGGGACATGATGGGATTAATTCACATAAACATTGTAGGATGCTTTCTTTACATGTTTTAAATGTACTTTTTAGCAATTAGCCATCATTTATTATCGTTCCTTGTTTAATCTACATGTCATTATTTTCCCACACTCGCTGAGTACGACATGTGCTCAACCATGCAATTCCCTCACCAATAGTTTTAGGTGATGTTTTTTAGTACCCTGAGGATAATGTGGAGTACTAGGATTTGTGCTGCCGTCGACTTGCTTATGGATTACTTGGAGCCGTGCTATATCCCCTATGCTTAGTTTGCTCAGTTTAGATTATTTCTGCTGCATTAGTTTCAGATTTATTAATAATGACCATTAGAGTTTGTAATTTGAGGATTATTTCAATATTGTAATAAAAGTACTTGTTTAATAATTTGGGTTGTGGTAATTTTCTATATATCGTTTGTGATGCACTCGTGTATGTGTATCAATGTCCTTGGCACACATATGCGTTGCACTTGGTTCATTTTCGAAACCAGGTGTCACAAGCAATCAGCAAATGAAGAGGGTAGATTGGTCTAGGTAGGATTCTAGTGAGGATGGGTAATAGATATGTAGAGGTAGTGTGACACACACAAGAGCATTCTATTCTAAGGGGGGTAAATGGGTACAAAGGGAGATTAGACTAAGAGTTAGGGAGTTGCTCCTACAATGCCTCTAATATACATATGCATAGCCTAAGTTAGATACTAATGAGCATATCATGGGTGAATCCTTATGCTAAGTTGTTTGACACATCGGGCACAAGTTTACTCCTAGCAATACTAGGATGACTCCCGCAAAGAGCCTATGGCATATCTGAACGTGGAGGTTTACAAGGACACATAGGGCTGTCACCACCTACTGCCTACCTCTTCAATCCATGGGTCGAGGAGACATCCAACGCTACTTACTTGTAACACCCTCATTTTCATGCATCATGCCCTACATGCACTCATATACATGTTTAACATTAACCCATAACAAGAGGAACAAGTTTAAAATTGATTTGGAACAAAACCGCACTTAAAAATTTAGGAAAGTGCGGACTAGTCCGGTTTTGCTGAGGACTAGTCCGATTTCTCTCTGTCTAAAAACGGACTTGTCCGTTTTTGCTGCGGATTAGTCTGATATTTGCCCCTGGAAAACTTCGGACTTGTCCGATCTTGTGCGGACTAGTCCGATGTTCCATGAATCCTTGAAAATTTGCTAAGTCCCTGGACTTTTCTGGACTAGTCCGGTGTTCCAGCGGACTTGTCCATTTTCCTTTCTGACTAAGATCGGACTTGTCCGATATTAGGCCAGACTTGTCCGATTTTCTCTCTGGACGACTTCGGACTAGTCCGGTCCTGTCCGGACTTGTCCGATATTTCGTGACTCCGAGATTGACCTTTTGTTTTACGACTTGTTTCTTGGGTTTCACATCAAGTGGGCCTAGGGACGTCGTGCCCAACTCTTTGAGAGCCCATGTGGGACTCTAAACCGGCCTCTACTCATCCCAAAACTCGAAATCCATCTAACCCTAGCCTCCACCCCTATATAAACAACCCCACCCCTTGGTTTGACATCTATTTGCCACTTTTCCACCCACCCAAACCCTAGTTCGTGGGGAGCCACCATCAAGGAGGGAGGAGAAGATCCCAAACAAGAAGAAGAAGAGGAGGAAACGAAGGAGGATCAAGATCTCCACCAAGTTTCGTCCTTCACCACCAATTTATCTCCAAGTTCATCACCAACCCTAGATCATCAAAATCCAAGTGTTACCTCCAAGTTTCTTGGTTCATTGGAGTTCTAAACACCTGGTATACCTTCTATTCTCTTTTCCTTATGTGAATTCAACCCCTAATCTCCAAATTCACGTCGATCTAGAAAACCATAATCTGCTGATCTCGTCAAGTGCGGACTTGTCCGGTCCCTAGCGGACTAGTCCGATCTTTCTGGTTAAATTGTGTTGAATTAATTCTAAAATTTGATCTAATCGACCCCAAACCTGTATAAACTTGTTAAAATCTATTAGAACTAGTTAGTAATCTTTAAAAGCAATCTAGTAACAAGTTCTACCTTGCATTTTCATTAATCATGCATGTCATGTCATATTGAGTAATATTTGTGCACTCTTTGATTGTGTTTCTTGTTTTGTATGTTTATTGTGTGGATTAGACGGATTTGCGCTAGAAAGTGCCGCGGAGGATCTACAGCATCAAGAGTTTGAAGGCTTTGACCCTAATCAACAGCAAGAGCAAGGCAAGTGTCCTTGAAGCATATTGATCCTGTTTTTAAAATAAATGTTTTGTTTGCAAAACTGCATGCTGTGTCAAATTGATGGGAAATCCTATGGTAGGAAGTTTACTAGATTTGCTAAACCACCCTTGTCACCTGGAATTTATGGTAGAGAGTCAGGAAAGGTTTTTTACCTTTTTGCTTCGCTTAATCAACTGGGATGGGAAACAACTATATCACTCAATTTAATTATGCATGGATGAGATTATGGTTAACATGAACTGGTTAAACATGGTATGGTAATGGATGATCTAAGCAAGCCTGGTATGTGGATGGGTTGGATGTTATGGTGGTTTGCTTGCTTTAGATCTAAGGACCGGTTCATGCGAGAATAAGCCAGGACTACAGTGCCACCACGAGGCCAAGTATGGGTGTGGCGTAGCTGATTAATTAGGGCTTTGCTAGTGCTGTTTGGACCATTGTGGATGCTCGGGGAAGGGGTAGTCGAATTGGGTTTGTTGATGATTGGTGGGACTACCCTGGGATCCGAATGGCTCAAGAGTGGGCCCTTGGTTGAAGATGTGCTCTGCGGGAGACATCGCCACCGGTGAAACCTCATTGGGGTCTAAATAGGCTAGTAATCCCTTTGTAAAGGCTATTTTGTGATCTCTTGGCCACACACCAACGGAAGTGTGTAATGTGACCGACGGGTCATGGGCATAAGGGAGGTTCTTAGTCGCCGAAGGGTGATGAAATCACGAACACGTGGGTAAAGAGGTACAAACTCTGCAGAGTGTTAATTAAAACTATCATGATAGCCGTGCTCCCGGTTATGAGCACCTGGACAACTTCCATGATTAGAGGCAAATTGGAATTTGGGATGGTTATGGTTTGGTAATGGTTATGGCTGGTTATGAGTTTATCTCTGGTATTGAATCTGGTTATTGGCAATGGTGAAATCTGGAATTTTTGATGATGGTAATGAATTCAGATTTGGTATTATGATATTATTTATGATTATGATGGGTTTACTTCACATACATAAGATATATTGCTTTTCAAATGTTTTACTGTACTTTTCAGCACTTAGCCATTATTATTGTCGTCATTTGAATCATCTACATGTCATACCTTCCACACTTGCTGAGTACGACATGTACTCACTCTTGCAATCCCCCCCCCAACAGTTGTAGGTCAGGATTGGGAGTTTAATGGTGATAACGCGGAGTTCTAGGCCGTGTCTACCGTCAGCTTTGCCTGTGGTGTTGATTGGAGCTGCGCATATATACCCTATTGCTTATGCTTAGTTTGCTTAGTCGCTTAATTAGTTTATTTCCGCTGCATTAGTTGAACTTGTCATTAATATTCATTAGAGCTTGTATTCGAGGATAATCTGGTTTGTGTAATAAAATTTGATAATTAATCTTGTCTTGTGGTAATTTTCTGTATACTCTTTTGTGATTGCACTCGTATATGTGTGATGAACATCCTGGGCACACATATGCGTTAGATTGGTTCATTTTCGGAACCGGGCATCACATATTGGTATCAGAGCCACAGGTTGACCGTAGGATGCAGCCTAGATAGAATGGACACTTTAAAGCACATAGGAGCACTCAGGAATCGATGTGTTTTGCTTGGTGTGCTGTTTGCTATATATATTGGTTGCTTGTGTGCTTAATAGAGGATTTTGGGATGCTTTAGCATTGCCATGTCCACCTAGGCTAGTGTAGCTAGTTGTTTAGTTTCATATCCCTTGATGCATATAGTTGGGGACGTTTTCTAATTCTTACCTACTGCTTTTCTTCAGATGGTGAGGACTCGCAACCAGAGGGATGGCAATGATGAGGAGGAGAACAATGGAGTACCTCAGAACAACAACGGACAAGGACCTGCTCATGGAGCTATCAACATTGAGCAGCTTTTGGCTATGCAAAACCAGCTCATGCAGACCATGATACAGACAATGGGACAGCTGCAGGCTGGCAACATCAACAATCAGCCCCACATGCCTCCACTGCCACCCCCGCCTCCTCATAACCGATTGGGAGAGTTTACGAGGACTAGGCTGCCAACCTTTGCTCAAGCCGCAGACCCTATGGATGCGGATGATTGGCTCAAGTCCGTGGAGAAGAAGCTAGCCATTGTCCAATGCAGTGACCGGGAGAAGGTGCTATTTGCTTCTCATCAACTCGTTGGAGCAGCTGCAGATTGGTGGGATTCTTGTTGCAATGCTCATGAGAACCAAGAGAGAATTACCTGGGTGGAATTCAAGGAGAGTTTCCGTTCTCATTATGTGCCGGAAGGTGTTATGATCTTGAAGAGGCAAGAATTTGAGAACTTGAGACAAGGAAAATCAAGCGTGAGTGAATATCTCAATAAGTTCACTCAACTCTCAAGATATGCGCCTGAGGATGTTAGCTGGGACAGCCGGAAGCAATACTTGTTCATGAGGGGATTGAACAATACGATCCAAGTGCAATTGCTCAACTGTGATTATGTCAATTTTCAGAAGCTTGTGGACAAAGCAATTGTGGTTGAGAACAAGATCCGTGAGATGGAGCAAGAAATCAAGAGGAAGGCGCCATATCAAGGACAGCAACAAGGAAGTAATGTGCGCCCTCGCTTTGCGCCGCCCAATGCGCCTCATTACAGCTCCTCTATTCCTGCTCAGCGCCCTGGTTATGCACCGCGCCCAACTCAGTTTGTGCAGCAGCGCCCTGTCATGCAAGCACTTAGGCCTCCGATGCCTTATGCACCTCGTGCTGATTTTCCTGGAGCCAATGTTCAAAACCAAGCTCGTCCCAGTAATTCTGGTGGAGTTAAGAAGTGCTATACTTGTGGAGAAGCTGGACACTTTGCACATCAATGTCCTAAGTCGGGCCTTGGTCAAGGAAGCAATGCATCGAGGCAAAACCCAAGACCTAATGGAGGACAGCCACAAGGAAGTCGTGGACAGCAGAACTTTGCTCGTGGTAACGTGAACCATGTCTCTACGGAGGATGCTCAACAAGCGGATGACGTGGTCATTGGTATGTTTCTCGCCAACTCCAACCCCGCGACTATGTTATTTGATTCTGGAGCTTCGCATTCATTCATTGCATCGAAGTATGTTGCCAAGTATAGTTTGCCTATCTCTCATATGAAGTTTACTCTATTGGTTAAGTCTCCTGGAGGAGAGATGAGGACAAATATAGTATGTCCAAAAGTAAGCCTTAGAATAAGGGGGGTAGACTTCTCCGCCAACCTCATTGTTTTAGATTCTCAAGGGTTGGATATTATACTTGGTATGGACTGGTTGAGGAAGCACAATGGAGTTATTGAATGTGCCACAAAGACGGTGAAGTTGACCAATGAGGAAGGGATCACCGTAGAATTTGAAGCATCTCAAACCGCACCGAAGCAATTGGAATTGAATCATATGGACGGTGCCGCAATTGAGGAGATTCCGGTTGTATGTGAATTTTTGGATGTGTTTCCGGATGAGTTGCCAGGTATGCCACTCGATCGAGACATTGAGTTTGTTATTGATTTAATACCTGGAACTGCACCTATAGCTCTTCGCCTTGGGGAGCGCCCGTTCTATTTGTGGACAAGAAGGACGGATCCCAAAGGATGTGCGTGGATTACCGAGCTCTCAACGAGGTAACAATCAAGAACAAGTACACCTTGCCACACATAGAAGACTTGTTTGATCAGATGAAGGGTGCTTGTGTCTTCTCTAAGATTGATTTGAGGTCAGGTTACTTTCAAATGAAGATTAGACCATCGTACATACCCAAGACAGCTTTTAGGACACGGTATGGATCCTATGAGTACACCGTGATGTCTTTTGGATTGACAAATGCACCTGCCTACTTTATGTACCTCATGAATAAGGTCTTCATGGAGTACTTAGATAAGTTTGTTGTGGTGTTTATTGATGATATTATGATCTACTCGAAGGATGAGAAGGAACATGAGGAACACTTGAGGCTTACGCTGCAGAAATTGAGGGTGCATCAATTGTATGCCAAGTTCAACAAGTGCCAGTTTTGGTTGAAAGAGGTGCCATTTTTGGGTCATATCATCTCAGGAGGAGGAGTATCGGTTGACCCCGGAAAGGTGAGAGACGTGTTGAAGTGGGAACCACCGCAAAACGTCAAGGAAATAAGGAGTTTTCTTGGGATGGCTGGATATTACCGTCGGTTTATTAAAGATTTTTCCAAGATAGCCAAGCCTATGACGGAGTTGCTAATGAAGGGAAAGGCGTTCCAATGGACTGAAGCTTGTCAAAACAGTTTTGAGGAGTTGAAGAAGAGGTTGACAACAGCCCCAGTTTTGGTATTGCCGGATGTAAGCAAGAGTTTTGACATTTATTGCGATGCATCAAGACAAGGGCTTGGATGTGTATTGATGCAAGAAGGTCAAGTGGTCGCCTATGCGTCAAGACAATTCAAGAAACATGAGCAGAATTACCCCACGCATGATCTTGAACTAGCAGCCGTGGTACATGCATTGAAGATTTGGAGACACTATATTCTCGGACATAGGTGTGAAATTTATACGGATCATAAGAGTTTGAAATATATTTTCACACAAACGGATCTGAACTTGAGGCAACGAAGATGGTTGGAGCTCATCAAAGATTATGATTTGGGGATCAACTATCATCCGGGAAAAGCCAATGTAGTGGCTGATGCTTTGAGTAGAAAAGGAGTAAGTCATCAACTCACGGTTCGAGAGTTACCATTCGAGTTATGTAAGGAGTTTGAACGGTTGAACCTCGGGTTTGTAAATGAGATGGAGATGATGGAGTTAAACCCAACCTTGGAGCAAGAAATTCGAGAGGCACAAACCACAGATGAGGAGATCAAGGAAATCAAGGAAAGAACCGAAGAAGGGAGAGAATTCAGATTTGACAAGGATGAACATGGTACCTTATGGCTTGGAAAGAGGATCATTGTGCCTAATGTAAAGCATATTCGGGAGACAATATTAAAGGAGGCACATGACTCGCCTTACTCGATTCACCCCGGATGTACGAAGATGTACAAGGACTTGAAGGCTTGCTATTGGTGGGATAGCATGAAAAAGGACATAGCTGAATATGTAGCGTTATGTGATGTGTGCCAACGAGTCAAGGCGGAACATCAAAGGCCAACCAGACTATTGCAACTGTTGAAGATTCCGGAATGGAAGTGGGAAGAAATTGGTATGGACTTCATAGTCGGGTTACCGCGTACTCAGCCCGGGTATGACTCAATTTGGGTAATTGTGGATCGCTTAACCAAGTCAGCTCATTTTGTCCCTGTGAAGACCAAGTATACAGCTGCACGATTGGCCGAAATATACATGGAGCATATTGTGTGTCGACATGGAGTCCCTAAGAAGATAGTCTCGGATAGAGGTTCTCAATTTACCTCCAGATTTTGGCAAAAATTGCATGAAGCTTTGGGAACGAGGTTGAATTTTAGTTCAGCATATCATCCTCAAACGGATGGACAAACCGAGAGGACCAATCAGATTTTGGAGGACATGTTAAGAGCTTGTGCTTTAAAGCATAGGAAAAGTTGGGACAAAAGCTTGCCATACGCAGAATTTTCATACAACAATAGTTACCAAACATGCTTGAAAATGTCACCATATGAAGCGCTTTATGGGAGGAAGTGTAGGACACCTTTATTCTGGAATGAGGCAGGAGAAACTCAAGTATTTGGTCCAGATGTGTTGGAAGAAGCTGAAAAGCAAGTCCAAATAATTCGTGAAAACTTGAGGGCTGCCCAATCAAGACAAAAAGGCTATGCGGATAATAGGAGAAGGAAATTAACCTTTGAAATAGGAGATTTTGTTTACCTCAAGGTGTCACCTATGAGAGGTCATAAGAGGTTTAACATAAGAGGGAAGCTCGCACCTCGTTATATTGGACCATTCAAGATTTTGGACAAAAGAGGAGAAGTAGCCTATAAGTTGGAGATGCCAGCCCATTTTTCAGACGTACATGATGTGTTTCATGTTTCCCAGCTCAAGAAGTGTTTGAGAGTGCCGGAAGAACAAGTGCCAATGGAAGAATTGGAACTAGAGGAAGATTTGACGTATGCCGAGCAACCGGTCAAAATCTTGGAAACCAAGGAGAGAGTCACAAGGAACAAGGTGATTCGATGGTGTAAAGTCCAATGGAAGCACCATACCGAAAAAGAAGCAACTTGGGAGCTAGAAGATGATCTCAAGAAGGAATTTCCCTATCTCTTCTCTTCCGCGTCGAATCTCGAGGGCGAGATTCATTTTAAGGGGGGTAGGTTTGTAACACCCTCATTTTCATCCATCATGCCCTACATGCACTCATATACATGTTTAACATTAACCCATAACAAGAGGAACAAGTTTAAAATTGATTTGGAACAAAGCCGCACTTAAAAATGTAGGAAAGTGCGGACTAGTCCGGTTTTGCTGAGGACTAGTCCGATTTCTCTCTGTCTAAAAACGGACTTGTCCGTTTTTGCTGCGGATTAGTCCGATATTTGCCCCTGGAAAACTTCGGACTTGTCCGATCTTGTGCGGACTAGTCCGATGTTCCATGAATCCTTGAAAATTTGCTAAGTCCCTGGACTTTTCCGGACTAGTCCGGTGTTCCAGCGGACTTGTCCGTTTTCCTTTCTGACTAAGATCGGACTTGTCCGATTTTAGGCCAGACTTGTCCGATTTTCTCTCTGGACGACTTCGGACTAGTCCGGTCCTGTCCAGACTTGTCCGATATTTCGTGACTCCGAGATTGACCTTTTGTTTTACGACTTGTTTCTTGGGTTTCACGTCAAGTGGGCCTAGGGACGTCGTGCCCAACTCTTTGAGAGCCCATGTGGGACTCTAAACCGGCCTCTACTCATCCCAAAACTCGAAATCCATCTAACCCTAGCCTCCACCCCTATATAAACAACCCCACCCCTTGGTTTGACATCTATTCGCCACTTTTCCACCCACCCAAACCCTAGTTCGTGGGGAGCCACCATCAAGGAGGGAGGAGAAGATCCCAAACAAGAAGAAGAAGAGGAGGAAACGAAGGAGGATCAAGATCTCCACCAAGTTTCGTCCTTCACCACCAATTCATCTCCAAGTTCATCACCAACCCTAGATCATCAAAATCCAAGTGTTACCTCCAAGTTTCTTGGTTCATTGGAGTTCTAAACACCTGGTACACCTTCTATTCTCTTTTCCTTATGTGAATTCAACCCCTAATCTCCAAATTCACGTCGATCTAGAAAACCCTAATCTGCTGATCTCGTCAAGTGCGGACTTGTCCGGTCCCTAGCGGACTAGTCCGATCTTTCTGGTTAAATTGTGTTGAATTAATTCTAAAATTTGATCTAATCGACCCCAAACCTGTATAAACTTGTTAAAATCTATTAGAACTAGTTAGTAATATTAAAAGCAATCTAGTAACAAGTTCTACCTTGCATTTGCATTAATCATGCATGTCATGTCATATTGAGTAATATTTGTGCACTCTTTGATTGTGTTTCTTGTTTTGTATGTTTATTGTGTGGATTAGACGGATTTGCACTAGAAAGTGCCGCGGAGGATCTACAGCATCAAGATTTTGAAGGCTTTGACCCTAATCAACAGCAAGAGCAAGGCAAGTGTCCTTGAAGCATATTGATCCTGTTTTTAAAATAAATGTTTTGTTTGCAAAACTGCATGCTGTGTCAAATTGATGGGAAATCCTATGGTAGGAAGTTTACTAGATTTGCTGAACCACCCTTGTCACCTGGAATTTATGGTAGAGAGTCGGGAAAGGTTTTTTACCTTTTTGCTTCGCTTAATCAACTGGGATGGGAAACAACTATATCACTCAATTTAATTATGCATGGATGAGATTATGGTTAACATGAACTGGTTAAACATGGTATGGTAATGGATGATCTAAGCAAGCCTGGTATGTGGATGGGTTGGATGTTATGGTGGTTTGCTTGCTTTAGATCTAAGGACCGGTTCATGCGAGAATAAGCAGGACTACAGTGCCACCACGAGGCCAAGTATGGGTGCGGCGTAGCTGATTAATTAGGGCTTTGCTAGTGCTGTTTGGACCATTGTGGATGCTCGGGGAAGGGGTAGTCGGATTGGGTTTGTTGATGATTGGTGGGACTACCCTGGGATCCGAATGGCTCAAGAGGGGGCCCTTGGTTGAAGATGTGCTCTGCGGGAGACATCGCCACCGGTGAAACCTCAGTGGGGTCTAAATAGGCTAGTAATCCCTTTGTAAAGGCTATTTTGTGATCTCTTGGCCACACACCAACGGAAGTGTGTAATGTGACCGACGGGTCATGGGCATAAGGGAGGTTCTTAGTCGCCGAAGGGTGATGAAATCACGAACATGTGGGTAAAGAGGTACAAACTCTGCAGAGTGTTAATTAAAACTATCATGATAGCCGTGCTCCCGATTATGAGCACTTGGACAACTACCATGATTAGAGGCAAATTGGAATTTGGGATGGTTATGGTTTGGTAATGGTTATGGCTGGTTATGAGTTTATCTCTGGTATTGAATCTGGTTATTGGCAATGGTGAAATCTAGAATTTTTGATGATGGTAATGAATTCAGATTTGGTATTATGATATTATTTATGATTATGATGGGTTTACTTCACATACATAAGATATATTGCTTTTCAAATGTTTTACTGTACTTTTCAGCACTTAGCCATTATTATTGTCGTCATTTGAATCAGCTACATGTCATACCTTCCACACTTGCTGAGTACGACATGTACTCACTCTTGCAATCCCCCCCAACAGTTGCATGTCAGGATTGGGAGTTTAATGGTGATAACGCGGAGTTCTAGGCCGTGTCTACCATCAGCTTTGCCTGTGGTGTTGATTGGAGCTGCGCATATATACCCTATTGCTTATGCTTAGTTTGCTTAGTCGCTTAATTAGTTTATTTCCGCTGCATTAGTTGAACTTGTCATTAATATTCATTAGAGCTTGTATTCGAGGATAATCTGGTTTGTGTAATAAAATTTGATAATTAATCTTGTCTTGTGGTAATTTTCTGTATACTCTTTTGTGATTGCACTCGTATATGTGTGATGAACATCCTGGGCACACATATGCGTTAGCTTGGTTCATTTTCGGAACCGGGCGTCACATTACTATCCTAGCACAATTATAGCATACTAAGTAAATACCTTAGAGGCTCGAGTACAAGTACCTCTCTAAGGTAATGACTGACCTAAACATCCTTGAACAAATGTTGAGACATAACATAAGTTATTCATATTAACATGATCATATCATAACTCATTAGACTATAGTGTGGGTTTGTAGTGTTTATGATGATAAAATAAGAGTGTTATGACATAATCATAAAGACGACTCCAACGACATACATGGAATCCACAATCAAACATGAAACGCTTCATCCAAGTATATGAATAGAAGAAGACTAAAGATAACATCTTTATTATGCATAAAGTGACAAATACAATAAGGAATATGTGAGCCATACCTTTCCCAAATTGGAATTGGGAAGAGAGAGACTCCTTCTACTCCTTCCTAATTTGGACTAAGGACTTGAGGCTCTCCTCTCTACAGCCTAAACTCCTCTAAGACTATGGAAGATAGTGGATACAATAGAATGAAGCTCAAGTGGTGTGTGTGAGAAGTGAGGGTAGGGGGTCCTAGTTATAGCAGGAGAAGGGTTAGTTTTCGCTACCAAAAGCGAGCAAATCAGTCTTCATCGTGATCAGGGCACCACAGGGAGTCGACACGTGAAAGTCGACCGAGTTTGGCGCAAATTCCACTTCGGCCAATTCCAGTGTGCTTCCTCGAGATGACTTCTAGGTGGGTCCCATTTATTGATATGAGTGATACACCGTTGGATGGCCGCGAATGCTACTGTTTGTAGGCCATTTGATATGTGGGATGCAATGTGTAAGCGCTTGATTACCTAGGATGATAATTTATAGGATTGCTCCCCCTCTTTCACCTCATTTCCTGCATAAAATGCCTGCATGCACTATTCTTCCAAAGACAAGTGGAAATAGGGCAAGTAGAAAGGTGATGTGTGCAAAAAATGGTATTTCCTTCACATAATTGAGTTATATTGACAGGTGAAATTGGTATATAACAGCTGTCAACAAACTCCCCCAAGCTTATCATTTGCTCATCCCAAGGAAACTCAAGACTTTAGGTTGATGATCAAGAGTTGCTACAGTGTTTTACTTTTCAAAAGTACCATGTGCACAACAAAATACTCTACCTAGTATTGCAAAAATTGGCAATGGTACTTCACCTATCTTAAGTCATTATGGGCCTTATGCCTTCTCCTATTCATGGGTAGTTGAAAGATAGAACAACAAATGGATCAAACATAGCCTAGAGATCAAGTTCCACTCAAATTCTGGAGAGTTTCAATTTAGATTCTAAGTACCTCCTTTGTGTGTAGTGGAAATATATCCTCGCTAAGCAATTTTGCCTATACTCATCCTACAACTAAATAAGGCTTGTATGTGGAGCTTGGTAGGGAATGTAGTAGGCATATTTGCAACACATAATATTTCTAAGTCAAAAAAGTAAGCCTTAGGAGAAATCAATTCAAAACAATTCGGTTCAAGACTTGTGCATGTGTGATGGAGTGGAAGTGGAAATGGATGTTGAGATGACTCCTATTTGTGCAGACTCTCTTATTTGCAGGGATGAAACATGGCTACTCTTTTTATTTTCTCATGCTTATGATGTAAGCACACATTTTTTTCTTGTAGCCATGTCTTCTACTCCCTTTTTATGCAATAAACTTGGAGAGAGTACTAAACATGAAAGTCATGGAGTTTCTCATTCTATTCTGGAATGATTATATTATGGACTTTTGCTATCTTCTAGTGTAGAAGTCTTAGCATGTGCAAGTGAAGTATTGAATTCAAAAGAAATGAATGAATTCTCACATAGGACTATACTAGTTTGACTAGGCTCAATGTGAAGGCAAATAACATATGCATAAGGTTTATCAATGTAAAATATTATATGGCTTTGGTAGGTATTTCCAATCAATGAAGGTAACTTAAATCTTTTTAGAATTTCTCCGAAAATCTAAGTTTCAATTTCCAACTAGGAATAGCAGCCCTATCACTATATCATATCTCACAACAACTTAGAATTGGATTAAGCTTATGCTACCCAAAATTTCTAAATCAAGGCAAAGTTCACTTTAACCAATGAAAGCAATATTTGGAGAGTAGCATGTTGTAAACTAGGGACTTAGGAAAAAATAAAATAGAGCACTATTCATCATTTCATCTATGTGAATTCTAAATCATTCTTACCGCACATCTTTATTTGATTGAAACCAAATCTACTTTATTTTTTTATGTTTTTATATATGCAAGGTGAATGGTGGACGAATGGAAAATAAATACGCAATGTATGTGATACAATTTACCTCAAGTGGGGGTCCTCCCCTAAGCTTGTTCCTTAGTCACCTCTGTGATAAGGGTTCAATCCTTGATGACGGAAGTATGCCGCGAGATCGGCTTGTTGTTGTTGTAGCGTGGAGTTGAAGTTGGTGAACTGAGTGTCCATGTGTTGTTGCCAAACTTGGGTACCGTGAACATGCTCTTGGAGTGTGTTGTAGATGTCTCCCGTCCTCACTTCAATATTTCCCGTACGTGTAGTGAGATGTGGCATTCCTTTGGCTATAGTCATGATGACTTCTAGCTGAAAAGGAACAACGTATTCTCATGGGCGTTGGAGGCAAGCCACTAGAACTTGAAGTGGATAGGGATGGCTCCCATGTGGTACCCGACCATCCATGCCAAGTAGGTCCGCCGGCCTCATACAGTTGATGTTGAGTCCATCCGGGTGCATCACCCATTGGGTTCTCTTCCTCTTGGTACTCATGGACCGGGGAGGTTTTCGGAAGCATGACCACACTCCTTGCACGACTTCTAGTTAATGGGAAGAAGATCAATGGTTAGCCTCCGGCATTTGTACAAATGAAAATCCGGGTTAGGTAACCGAATTTCATTGATAAAGTCAGGATAATAAAATATTAAGGATCCATCATGATCATGCTTAAGGGTATGTCTTTGTACTAGATAATCTTCATTAATCAATTCTCGTTCAGTTTCAATGTACTTAAATGAAGTTTATTCTAATGATCCTAACCTGGTAGCAATGGGGGTAATCAATTAACTGCATTCAATTAGCCCTGTTCTTGAGATATTATATAACCATTGTGTCATCATGGCTATAAGTAGAGCAACTTTTATCTTTTTAATCATGGCAGATAAAATTTTCAGTTCATCATCACACACTACTCTTATATCTCCTCTAGGGAACATAGTCATAGGCACCCATCTATGCATGAAACGTACATTAAGATTGTGCAAGTGGCTATTCCTAGGAGCACTACATCTGACCCCACTAGTCAATTCATGCCAAAAACATTGTTTGTTAAATTTAGGCAAAGTGTCTAAGTCTAGCAAACAACGTTTATGGAAGCCTAGGATTTGACTTAATTCTTTCTATAGGATGTTGTATTCTTTTTGAAATAATCTAGAAGTAATACCATCAAATCCTACTTTGATGGTGCAAAGGAATTGTATAGTAAGAAGGTGTGAACCTTTCTCCTCTATGTGAGCAAAATTTTACCATCCTAATGCACGCCAAACGGAAAAGAATTCAGAATCCATACCTATTTTGGAGTTCAAATCTGGATCACAAGCTTTAGTGTGATAAAACTCACGATCTTGGAGAAGCTTGCATGCTTGATCATCAACTTCACTTTGTATGTTGAGGTTGTTATTGTGGAGAAGTTGAAGCGGGTTGCTCGTCTCATCCTCGGGAGTGTCTTCACATACACTCCTCCCACGTAGACTTGGTGTAGTAACAGAGGAGAGATGTGCACTTGAGTCTCCACCATGGCTTGAGCTTGCAGCCCCCTTCCTCTTCTCAAACAACCTTTTTATTCCTTCCATGGCCACAACAACAAGAAACAAAACAAGGCGAAAACTCTAAAAGATGTGATGTTGGTGAAAACAAACCCCTCGACGAATTCTCCCTCGATGAACTTGAGAGCAAATTGTAAATGCAAATAAAAGAAAATCTTTTTTGAGTTGGATTTGAGCAAGAGTGCTTCAATGAATAGCAAGAAAAAGCAATGTGAGCAAAAGAGTGACTTGGGGTGGTGTAAAATGAGGTGAACTGTGAAGAGGGGTGCTCCTCACGGCCACCATTTATAGTGTACACTCCCGAACAGTCATAAGAGATACAAATGTAGCCGTTGGAGAAGAGAGAGCCATTTTGGATCTTTCTCCACTTCAGCCGAACAGAGGGTTCGGTCGCACTGAAATGTGGGCCCCCTGTCCCTCTTTTTGCAAGTGGCTTCCCAACGGCTATAAAATTAGCAAGTTAGTGAATTGCCACATTTGTGACCCAGAAATATTATTTTATGAATAAAACCTTTTTTTTTCAAACCCAACAATTTTATTTTTGTGAAAAATAAAGAAATAAAAATGATGGTTCAGAATATAAGATTCTCAACTAGCTAAGAAAAATCAAATATGCAGTGTGCAAAAATAAACTAAGTGGAAAAACCAAATGAAGAGAAAAATCAAATAAAAAGATAACTACCAATTTTCCTATTGGCTAGGTCTCACCATAGTCCGATGAGATTGACTTTTCCTCCGTCCTCATTTCTTGACATCCAGGACTAGAGGGATGGGCTCGGATGGCTTGTCTTGCTTCTTCTGCTACTCTTTCTTTGGTGGCTTGGTCCTTTGGGGAGGCCCAGACTTCTCTGTCTTCTTAGGATGTCGGTGTAGACGATAAGACAGGTTCTCCGCATAGATCAATTTTTGCATGAATGCAATGAGTGGATCCACCTTTGGAGGTGTGACCTCAACCTCTCGAATGCGTTTAACATTTGGCCCATACTTGATGCGAATCATGGAGCATTGCTCCATCTTTGGGCGAAAGTTAAACTTCTCCTCCTTGCCATTGATATAGAAGTGTATTTCTCCAGCTCCCACATCTATGTAAGCTTTAGCAGTGCTAAGGAATGGGCATCGAAAAATGAGCAGCGTATCCTTCTCGACATGAATGTTGAGCACCACGAAATCCATGGGTATGAAACAATTCCGTATTTTCACCGAAACATCCTCAATAATACCCGCCGGATAATAGACTAAAGAATCAACACGTTGGAGCTAGATTGGTGTTGGAGTGAGCTCTGTGAAGTTCAGCTGGTCGAAGACCACCTTGGGCATCACACTCACACTTGCTCCAAGGTCACAAAGTGCCTTTTCAAAGTAGTGAGTCCCAATAGAAAAAGATATGAAGAGATATCCAGGGTCCTTCAGCCAATTGCCTTCCCGTAGAGAAATCATGTTGACATGTTCCACGTGAGGTTCAGGCTGCCCTGGAATCTTGCCATTCTCCACTGGCGGAACAACAGATGCCAGTTGAGCCAATCGAATCTCCAACATCTTGTTGAAGCTTAATTAGTTCTTGAAAGCCGAGGATAGTCCTTCAATCTTGGCATTGATACTTTCTAGGGTCTTGTCATTAGCTGATAGTTTCTTGGGTAGTGCATCATTGATCTTCAACTGGCAATGGCAAGCTCTCTCAAGTTGGGTTGATTGCCATTGTTACCATTGTTGTTGTTGTACCCTCCTTCAATGAAACGGTGTGGTTGGCCCCACCTTTGACCTCTTGGACGATAGCCATTGGTGTTCCCATTGTTGGCTATGTATAGAGCATCCTCATAATTCTCTGGGTAGTCATTGCCTAAGACATAGACTTCACATGTGATGTGAGAGTCTAAGGCATAGGCATTGCCACATACTTCACCATTGGCTTGTCCATCAATTTTCTTCACGAGGAGGTCCAATTTGGTTGTGACCATGTCCACCTCTTTCAAGGTGTGCATGCCTCGCTGACAGGTTTTGAGATGCTCATCGCTCGAACCCATGTTGGACACCATCTTCTCAATCAAATCTTTAGCTTTGGGCATTGTCAATGAGAAGAAGGCTCCTCCAGCAGCATCCACATGGTCACGGACGGAAGGGATCATGCTGTTGTAGAAGTTTTGGATAAGGACCCAGTCATCCATCCCATGTTGGGGATAGGCCAAGATGTACTCCTACAAACTTTCCCATGCCTCGGGAATAGACTCCTTAACATCTTACTGGAAGCTGGAAATTCTTCCACGTGGGGCATTGGTCTTGCCCAACAGAAAGAACTTGGTGAGGAATGTTGTAGAAGACTTCTCCCAAGTGTCTACAGCACTTCGGTTTGCATAGAACCACTACTTTTTCCTCCCAAGAAGGGAAAACGAAAATAGTCTAAGACGGCGACATGAGGAGAGACGTCCTTAATCTTGAAAGTGCTGCAGATCTCAAGGAACTGTTGCAGGTGAGCACTTGGATCCTCATTAGCCATCCCAAAAAATGGGTTGGCTTGCACCATAGTGATTAAGCCAGTCATGGTTTCAAAGTTCACGACTCCCGTGTTAATAGTGGGCCCAATAGGCACATTGTTAGCAGAGGGAGCCGAAAACTCACGAATGGTCTTCTTGACCATTGGCGTTTCGATTGTTGGTGCAGAAGAGATGGTTTTCTTTACTGCATGAAGCTTCTCAGGAGTAACGACACGAGGTCATTCTCTCAGAGGGGATTCACGATCTTGGATAAGTTTTCCGGCAAGCGGAAACCAGACATACACTACACCGTTTTTGCATAAAATGCAAAAACAAAAAAGGGTTATCCTATGAAAACCCTACCCAAGGTCCTATCTTGTTCACTCAATAATTCAATACTTCAGCTGCCTTCCCTAGCAACGGCACAAGAAATGCTTGTTGACGTTTCTTATGTCACTGATAAAAATCCGCAAGTGCTTGGAAACTATCGATGTAGCATTTCCCCTTAAAGAGTATTCCCAAGGGTTTCATTTATATTTTCCCAATGGAAGGCTAAGTGGAAGTAAATCAATCATCAAATGAATAGGGTAGATTGGTCTAGGTAGGGTTCTAGTAAGGATGGGTAATAGATATGTGGAGGTAGTGTGACACACCCAAGAGCATTCTATTCTAGGGGGGGGGATAGGTCCTAAGGGAGATATTAGACTAAGAGTTAGGGAGTTTCTCCTACAATGCCTCTAATATACATATACATAGCCTAAGTTAGATACTAATGAGCATGTCCTAGTGTTGCTAGGGGTAAACCCGTGCCTGATATGTTGAACAACTTAGCATAAGTATTCACCATTGACATGCTCATTAGTATCTAACCTCGGCTATGTATATGTATATTAGGAGCATTGTAGGAGCAACTCACCAACTCTTAGTCTAATCTCCATTAGGACCCATTTACCCTTTTGAATAGAATGATTAGGTGTGTTTCACACTACCCATATTATCAACTTACCCCTTTCTTGATAATTGATTAGTATCCCATAGCTTGATCATAAGAATAGTGTCTACTTTACTCCATTGCCTTGTTGTGGGATAAATACAATACCCTTGGGAATACTCTTGGGTGAAATGCTACACGACAGTTTCCGTACACTTGCAGACCTCATCTCTTACTAGAGATGGTCTGTGACATTAAGAAACGTCAACAAGCATTTATGGCGCTGTTGTCGGGGATGATTTGATAATGTTTCTTAGTAGCTGTCAACAGAGGAAAGTTAAAGCGACAGTTACAAGACCTGATTATGTGTCATTAATTCCATATTAATGACATGCGATCAGTACACTGATAATAGGGTAATGCCATCATTATGGCACGTTATCACCCCATTAACCACACTTAATATTCAGTGATCATGTTAGACACTTAACTATGCCAGGGCCACATGTGGGCCAGGCAAGTGATGTAACAGTCAGTCTTTAGACTATAAAAGGGTTGCGTCGCACGATACACAAAAGCAAACTCACACGCTCAAAAGAACCAGACATCTTCATATATTCAACACCCAACCCATGGAGTAGGGTGTTACGCTCAAGCGGTCCGAACCACGTAAAATCCCTCGAGTCATCATCTTGTCCAAATCTCACGCACCCCAACCAATCAAGAACCATCGCGGGCTCCGATCTAAGTAGTATCGGGGGAAGTGTCAATCGCACACTTTGAGAGTGCACAAAAACGTGGAGATGAGAAATAAGAAGGAAGGATCCCAATTGAACAATGGAAGCGCAAATTAGTTCAAAATGTATATTGTGTGTGTGAGAGACACACCCCAAGAGCTCAAATCTTTGCGTAGAGTGTAATGTCTAAACAACAAATTGAAAAACACATTGAAGCACCGGATGAGTCTGTAAATTTGCGGACTAGTCCGATTTCCTTTTTGTTTAGCACTGGACAAGTCCGAAAATGTCTGGACTAGTTCGATATGCTCATTGGTGCTCAAACGAACAAGTCCCAAAATGTGTACTAGTTCATCTACACTTCAAGAATACACAATGCACTGGACAAGTCCGATTAATACGGACTAGTCCAATTTACTTACTGGACAAGGAACAAACTAGTGTGCTACATGACTTCACGCAAATTCACTCAGCACAGTGGACTAGGCCGGTCCCAATAGCGGACTAGTCCGGGCGCCGGGATCTCTAATGGTAACTTTTTCTTATGACTATATATAAGTGATCCATGACCCCTAAACAAAGAACAAAGAACACTTGCGCCGTCACACATCCCAAGAGCACAAAAACACTCCTCTCGACACATCTAAAGCCCTAAAAAGTTCAATCTTTTGGGAATCAAGATTTGGGAAAAGGGAGGGTGACGTCGATGCAATCTTGAGTCCTTAAGCTTTGATCTTTCATACACTCTTGCAATTCTTGTACATATTTTTAGTGTATTCTATCTGTTTTCTCGTTGTAAACTTGTGGGAGCCCTCAGCTTGTGAGGTTGCCCCATTGACTTGGTCATTAACTCAGTGATAGTGGAACTCAAGTGGGCCTTCGTGGTGAGTTGATGAGTTAAAGGGTTGGTTGAGACCCGACTCTGTGTGACCTCCTCAACGAGGACGTAGATCTATTTTGTGGGATTGAACCTCGGTGAAAATCCTTTTTCTCGTGTGTAATTGATTTTTTGTTTTCATCATTATCATAATCTAGGGCAAGACTTGATCATACTCATAATCATCATTAATTTTGTGATTCTCAAGAAACTTAATTGTTATCTGCACTTGCTAAACACATCAAAGTTTCTATTCCGCTGCTTTATCGTTAGATAAAATCACAAAAATAGTTAAGCTTTCGTAGGTGTAACGAGCACACCGGGCTAGTCCGCACTCTACACCGGACTAGTCCGGTCCTCCTGGTATTTGATGTTTTTGTGAAGTGCTGCAGGAATAGTTTCAACGCCTATTCACCGCCCTCTATGCCACATTCCATTGGTATCAGAGCAAGACTCTCCATCAAGAGACTCAGCGCTCGGAGAGACTAATGGCTGACAACAAGACAAATGAGATCTTGAAAATGCCCATCAACGGAGATGCTCATGAGACTAAAGTGTTTGACATGCTCATGGAGTACGAGCACGATGATGATGGAGTGTGCCAGTTCAAGGCACTTCTAAGGAAGAAGCTCTTGAGTCAAAAGGGCAAGAAGGAAGACGAGAAACAAAAAGGGGATAGTCATCAAGACTACTCCCGATATCCTCTTATGAGAAGCTCAATAAAAATAATCATTATATCTCTATTCCATTTGGAAAGCCTCCTCATTTCGATGGAACTGATTATACTATGTGAAAATAAAACATGAATATGCATCTTATCTCTCTAAATCCAAGTATTTGGCACATAGTATGTACAAGTCTAGATATCCCAGACAATGATGAAGAACTCACCTAAGAGCAAGAACAAGCGATTCGTTGCAATGCACAAGACATTGTAGTGATAACTTCATCTTTGAGCCGAGAAGAGTTCACCAAGGTGGATGGACTAGAGATTGCTAAGGATATAATAATGGGACACTCTCAAAACTGCACATGAAGAAAATAGATCCATTTGTGAAGTGAAGATCAAGATGCTCGAGGGTGATCTAGGGAGATTTGCCATTGAGTATGGTGAGACTCCTCAAGAAATGTACAACGAATGAAGACACTCACCAACAAGATTTGTTCATATGGAAGCAAGAAGTGGACCGATCATGAGGTTGTCAAGAGAATGATAACATATTTCATGCCCCGCAATGTGACACTATGCTCAATGATAAGAGAAAGCCCAAAGTTCCACAAAATAACCCTCGATGAAGTTCTTGGAAATATCATAAATCACAAGATGATGGAAAAGGAAGCTCAATATGTGAAAGATCTTGTGGAGCTTACTTCATCCAAGAAAAAGGAAGTTGCCCTCAAGGCAACATGCAAGCCCAAGGGAAAAGAAGCACGTGAGACACATGAAGAAGAGGGTAGTGATGATGTGAGCAGCAATATGGATGATGAGGATATGGTGCTCTTCATCAAAAGATTCAAGCACATGATAAGAAGAAGAAAAGGCAATAACTTGAGTGAAGGAAAAAGTAAGGAGAAAGGGAAATCCACAGCTCGGCGTACTTGCTACAACTGTGGCGAATATGGACAACTCATGGTTGACTGCCAATATGAAGACAACAAGAAGAATAAAGAATCAAAGCCATAAGAAAAAAATGTTTAAGAAGAATAAGCAAGCACAGCAAGTGCACATCAGCAAGGAGTGGGTCTCAAACAATGAGTCATCCTCTGAATATGAAGAAGAAATGGCAACAATTGCCATCAAGAAGCCAACGATGAAGTTGACACTCTTCCCAAACATGGGAGGACGGAAGGCCTCCAACCACATTTGCCATGGCTAGAGAGGGCAAGAAAAAGGTCAGATCCAAACCTTCCTCTTAACATTCCTCTATTGATGATTTTGATAGTGCTAGAGAAATTGAGGATATATTAAAAGGATCAAGTAAAACAGCTTTAAGAAAGATGAAATTATTGTCCATTGAGATCTTTGAGAAGGAGGAGCTTGTCAACCGTCAAGAAGATATGCTCATTCTTGAAAGAAAGAAATATCATGAGGTTGATATGACACCCGGTCCCAAAAATGGACCAAGTGCAACACATATGTGTGCCCAATATATTTGACACACGTACACGAGTGCATCAAAAACGATATATAGAAAAACACCACGTCACAAATAATAAATAGGTACCTTATTACAATATCCAATGGTTCATGAATTATAAAGTTCTAATTTATTACTACTGCAGCAGAAAGATGAACTAAACCAACCAGCGCGACTCCACTCCACAGGCAGTTGACGATAGCACACAACCTAGAACTCTACATGATCCTCATGATACTAACAAACATCACCTGAAACTATTGGTGTGGGAATTGCAAGGGTGAGCACATGTCGTACTCAGCAAGTGTGGGAAAATATGACATGTAGCTTAAAACAAGGAATAATAATAAATGGCTATTTGCATAAAAGTACATTAAAAACATGTAAATAGCATTTTACAATGTGTATGTGACTTTATCCCATCATATCCCACATAATTATCATGGTACGAGTCCAACATTACCACTTACGATCACATCACATCCGTCAAGTAAGTATCCATCCAATGCCAATTTCTCACCTTTATCAACAACCATGTCCATTACCATAAACCAGGCATAACCATATCCAAAACCATCCCAAATCCCAATTTCAACTCTAATCATGGAAGCTGTTTAAGTGCTCATAATCGATAGCATGACAATCATGATAGTTTTTAACACTCTGCAGAGTTTGCACAACTTTACCCACATGTTTGTGATTTCATCACCTCTCGGTGACTAAAAACATCCATTATGCCTCATCACACTTCCGTTGGTGTGTGGCCAAGAGATCACAAAATAGCCTTTCAAAGGGACTACTTGCATGTACGGACCCACTAATGTTTCACCGGCATGCTTGAATATCCATTCTCCCACCCTTGGGCCCCATCGTGTGCCATGCAGATCCCAAGGTAGCACTCATATACTCCCATTCCCTGCACCATCCAATGGTCCATACAATACAAGGAGCACACCTAAATATTCAGCTATGCCGCGCCCATACTTAGCATTGTGGTGAAACTGTTGCCGTGGCTAATTCTCGCATAAACCAGTCTTTAGACCCAAGGCAAGCGGAACCACCATATCATCCAACCCAGACCACAACCCATGCTTACTTAGATCTCCCAAGTCCCATGTTACTTAAATCATCATTATCATCAATTCACATAGTCCATTAGTTCATAATGAGTCATTTAGGTATTTTCAATCTCATTTAAGTTAAGCAAAGAAAAGCAAAACTGTAAAATATCGTTCCTGACTCTCTACAATATATCCCGAGCGACAAGCTTGGTCATACAAGTCTAGTCAACTCCTATTATGGGTTTTCCGTCAAATTTACACATGCATGCAGTTTTGTAAACAAAACACATCAAAATAGGATCAAAATGTTCAAGGACACTTGCCTTTCTACTAAGGCTGGTTTGGATCAATAGCTTTGAAGTTCTAGTGCTAATGGTCCTCGTAAGCACCCTCAAGAGCGTTACCTTCTATTCCATGTGACAAACATGGGAAACAAGAATTACAATCAATAAATGCTCACATAGAACTCAATATGCCATGACATGCATGACTGATGCAATTATGATGTAATACATGTTATTAGGTTGCTATTGTTGCTTACTAACTAGTTACAATCAGTTTACATGTTAGAGCAAGTTTCGAGTCATTAAGAAGAAAACTAAAGAAGTTCCAGGAATTCCAGAATTGAAGGACCAGACTAGTCCGCACCATGGGCCGAACATGTCCGCTCTGGCCTAGAAAGTTGATCGGACTAGTCCACAGCAGACCGGACAAGTCCGCTACGACAAGGGCTTTTAGCGAATTTCCAACTAGAGCATAGTATGAGTTATGTATGGAACCATAATTGACGTAGGAAGGATGGATCTAAGGTATTTACCGAGAATACTAGGGTTCAAAGGTCGAGGATTTGATGAAATTTGAGAACTTGATGTCTATATCCAATGGAGACGAGGAATTGATGAAGAGAAAGTCGACATCGAGGAATTGATGAAGAAGATCGCAACAACAACGACGATCTTGCTGGATTCCTTCCTTTCCTTCTTCTTCCTTCAAGAGTGCCGGCTATGAAGAGAGCAAGCATTGGAATTCGTCTAATGTGGCAAAGGGGTAAAGGGTGGGTGGTGGGGTGTTCTTATAGGAGGAGAGGTGGTAGTGTTAGGGTGGAATCCAAGTATAATGCAGTGGAAATAAGTAGAGTCGATGGTAGAGTCACTCTTTGGCTCCTCATGGGTGAGGCACGATGTTCTTGGGCCCAATTAAGGCAATTACCCAATAACTTGTCGTGGAGGAAAAATATAATCCGAGTCGGAACCCTACACATCGGACTGTCTATAGTGAGGCCGGACAAGTCCGATCGGGTACAGAAAGTCCAACAGGAAAGTTCGATGCAAAACCAGACAAGTCCATTCAAAATCAAAGAGTCAAACGGACAAATCCGGTGCCAAGCAGGACAAGTTCGGTATTGCCCATTTTCAAAACCAGGCCAAGTTTTTGGGAGTTTTCAACAGAGATCATCGGGCTAGTCCGTATAAGAAACGGACAAGTCCGAACGGGAACAAAAACAAAACTGGATTAGTCTGCAAATAAAAAGACAAGTCCTGAGAACATCAGAAATGATTTCTGGACAAATCCATAGCAATTAGCAGAAAAATTCGGGGGACAACAATAGCTAAGTCGTACTGGTCCTGGGTCCAGTTTGGAAAAGCCCGTACCAAGCCAGTTTTTCAATTTCTACTTTGGTTCTAATTTATTTCAGTCTTGTTCCTTTTTGCGTTGAATCATGTTAGACATGTATAAGAATGAATGCAATGCATGGTGGATGAAAATGAGGGTGTTGTAAACCTACCCCCCTTAAAATGAATCTCGCCCTCGAGATTTGACGTAGAAAGAAAAAGATAGAGAAATTCTCTCTTGAGATCTTCTTCCAACTCCCAAGTTGCTTCAGACTCAGCATGGTGTTTCCATTGTACTGTGCACTATTGAATCACCTTGTCCCTTGTGACTCTTTGCTTTGTTTCCAAGATTTTGACTGGTTGCTCGGTATAAGTCAAATTTGCCTCTAGCTCTAATTCATCCATGGGTACCTGTTCTTCCAGTACTCTTAAGCACTTCTTGAGCTAAGAGACATGAAATACACAATGAACATCAGAAAGTCTTGCTGGCAACTCCAATTTATATGCCACGTCTCCAGGTTTGTCCAGAATATTGAACGGTCCAGCATAGCGAGGTACTAACTTGCCTTTCACATTAAATCACTTATGACCTCGCATAGGTGACACTTTGTGATGCAAAGCGAGGATGGACATTGCTACCTTGAGGCTTCCCTTGATATGGAATCTTCCTCTTATTATCTTGCTCCATCTCACGGACCTTGTTCTCAACCACAATAGACTTGTCCACAAGCTTCTTGAAACTTGCATAGTCACTATTGAGCAACTGAACTTGAATCTCATTGTTTAGGCCCCTCGTGAACAAATAATGCTTGCGACTATCTCGGTTAACATCCTTTGGAGCATACCTTTAGAGTTGAGTGAATTTATTAAGGTGCTCACTCACACTCGACTTCCCTTGCCTTAGGTTCTCAAATTCCTGCCTCTTTAAGGTCATAACACCTTCAGTAACAAAGTGAGAATGAAAGCTCTCTTTGAATTCAGCCAAAGTGATCCTCTCTTGATTAACATGGGCATTGCAAAGAGATTCCCACCAATCTGCAGTTGCTCCAACTAGTTGGTGGGAGGCAAAAAGAACCTTCTCCCGGTCATTGCATTGGATAATGGAAAGTGTTTTCTCCACAAATTTCAGCCAATCATCAGCTTCCATAGCATAATTCGCTTGAGCAAAGGTGGGTGGCCTAGTCCTCTTAAACTCACCTAACCTGATATGAGGTGGTGGTGGTGGCGGTGGATGCATATGGGGCTGATTCTGGGTATTGCCTTGCAGCTGTCCCAAAGGTAGCATCACAGTTTGCATGAGCTAATTTTGCATAGCCATCAACCGCTCAAGGTTGCTAGCCTCGGGTCCAAGGTTATTGTTGTTCTCAGGTGCCCAATTTTTCTCGTCCTCATCATTGCCATACCTCTAATTGTGGGTCACCCTCGACATCTGAACAAAGAACAAGAGATGGAAGAATTTAGAAAACGTCCCCAACTATATGCATCAATGGATAGGAGATTAAGCAACTACCTATATAAGCCTATATGGAGAAGTGCACTAGTGTCGAAACACCCCACAATCTTCTACTGTGCACACAAGCGCACAAGCAACAACACATAGGAATCAGCACACCAAACAGACACAACTATTCCTAAGTTCTCCTATATGCTCTAAAGTGACCATTCTATCTAGGTTGCGTCCTACGGTCAACGCGGCTCTGATACCAATTTGTGACACCTGGTCCCAAAAATGAACCAAGTGAAACACATATGTGTGCCCAGGATATTTAACACACATACACGAGTGCATCACAAATGATATACAGAAAAACACCACGTCACAAATAACAAAAAGGTACCTTATTACAATATCCAATGGTTCACGAATTACAAAGCTCCAATTATTACTACCGAAGTGGATGATGAACTAAACCAAGCAGCATGACTCCACTCCACAGGCAGTTGACGATAGCACACAACCTAGAACTCCGCATGATCCTCATGATACTCCCAAACATCACCTGAAACTACTGGTGTGGGAATTGCAAGGGTGAGCTGATGTCGTACTTAGTAAGTGTGGGAAAATACGACATGTAGCTTAATACAAGGAATGATAATAAATGGCTAATTGCATAAAAGTACATTAAAAACATGTAAATAGCATCCTAAAATGTTTATGTGACTTTATCCCATCATATCCCACATAATTATCATGGTACGAGTTCAACATTACCACTTACCATCACATCACATCCGTCAAGTAATTATTTATCCAATACCAATTTCTCACCTTTTATCAACAACCATGTCCATTACCATAAACCAGTCATAACCATATCTGAAACCATCCCAAATCCCAATTTCAACTCTAATCATGGAAGTTTTCCGGATGCTCATAACCGGGAGCATGGCTATCATGATAGTTTTTAACACTCTGCAGAGTTTGCACCAGTTTACCACATGTTCGTGATTTCATCACCTCTCGGTGACTAAGAACCTCCATTATGCCTCATCACACTTCCTTTGGTGTGTGGCCAAGAGATCACAAAATAGCCTTTCAAAATAGACTACTAGCATGTACGAATCCACTAAGGTTTCACCGGCAGGCCTTAATCTCCATTCTCCTACCCACGGGCCCCCTCGTGTGCCACGCAAGTCCCAATGTAACCCTCCTCGACTCCCATTCCCTGCACCATAAAATTGTCCATACAATACCTGTATTACACCTAAATATTTAGCTACGTTGCACCCATACTTGGCCTTGCGTTGGCACTGCTGTCCTAGCTAATTCTCGCATCGACCGCTCCTTAGATCTAAGGCAAGCGGAACCACCATATCATCCAACCCAGACTACAACCCATGCTTGCTTAGATCTCCCAAGTCACATGTTACTTAAATCAGCATTATCATCAATTCACATAGTCCATTAGTTCATAACGAGTCAGTTATGTATTTTTAATCCCAATTGAGTTAAGTGAAGCAAGACTGTAAAATACCCTTCCCGACTCTCTATAATATATCTCGAGCGCCAAGGGTGGTCATACAAGTCTAGTAAACACCTATCATGGGTTTTCCGTCAGATCGACACAAGCATGCAGTTTTGTAAACAAAACATTTTAAAACAGGATCAAAATGTTCAAGGACACTTGCCTCACTACTGAGGCTGGTTTGGACCGATAGCTTCAAAGGTCTGGTGCTGAAGGTCCTCGTAAGCACCCTCAAGCGTGTTACCTTCTATTCTGCGCGACAAACATGCGAAACAAGCATTACAATCAATAAGTGCTCACATAGTACTCAATATGCCATGACATGCATGACTAATGCATTTATGATGTAATACATGTTATTAGGTTGCTATAGTTGCTTAATAACTAGTTACAATCAGTTTACATGTTAGAGCAAGTTTCGAGTCATTACAAAAAAACCCAAGAAGTTCCAGGAATTCCAGAATTGAAGGACGGGACTATTCCGCACCATGGGCCAGACATGTCCGCTTTGGACCAAAGAGTTGATCGGACTAGTCCGCATCAGATCAGACAAGTCCGCTATGACTAGGGTGTTTAGCGAATTTCCAACAAGACCATAGTTTGAGTTAAGTATGGAACCATAATTGACGTAGAAAGGATGGATCTAAGGAATTTACCGAGAATACTAGGGTTCAAAGGTTGAGGATTCGTTGAAACTCGAGAACTTGACGTATAGATCCAATAGAGATGAGAAATCGACGAAGAGAAAGTTGATGTTGAAGAATTGACAAAGAAGATCGCAACAGCAATGACAATCTCGTTGGATTCCTTCCTTTCCTTCTTCTTTTTTCAAGAGCGGCGGCTATGAAGAGATCAAGTGCTGGGATTTGTCTAATGTGGTGGTGTGTTTATATAGGAGGAGAAGTGGTAGGGTTAGGGTGGAATCCAAGTATAATGCGGTTGAAATAACTCGAGGCCATGGTAGAGTCCCTCTTGGGATCAAGGGTGAGCCACGACGTTCTTGGGCCCCATTAAGGCAATTACCCAATAACTCATCGTGGAGGAAAAATAGAATCCGAGTCAAAGCCATACACACCAGACTAGTCTGTAGTGAGGCCGAACAAGTACGATCGGGTATAAAAAGTCCAACAGAAAAGTCCGGTGCAATACCAGAAAAGTTTTTCAAGATTAGAGAGTCAAACGGACAAGTCCGGTGCCATGTCGGACAAGTCTGGGATTGCACAGTTTCAAAACGAGACCAAGTTTTTGGCAGTTTTCAACAGAGATTGTCGGATATATAAGAAACGGACAAGTCCTAATGGGAACAGAAACAAAACCGGATTAGTCCACAAAATCAACGGACAAGTCCGGAGGACATTAGAAACGATTTCCAGACTAATCCGTAGCAATTAGCAGAAAAGTCCGGGAGACAAAAGTAGCTAAATAGGACTAGTCCGGGGTCCAGCCCAGACAAGTCTGCACCAAGCCAGGTTTTTAATTGCTACTTTGGTTCTAATTTATTTTAGTATTGTTCCTTTTTGCGTTGTATCATGTTAGACATGTATGAGAATGAATGCAATACACGATGGATGAAAATGAGGGTGTTACATTTGAGAAGCTTCTTGAGCTTGAAAAGGGGAGAAGCAAGGGACTTGAGCTTGAACTAGCTTTGAGTAAGGAAACTAACTCAAAAATAGAGGATTCACACCTTGCAATCAAGGATGAACTTGCTAACTTGACTAAAGTTAACAAGAATCTTGAATTGCAAGTTGAGTCAGTCAAGCAAAGTGGCACTTCCTCCTCCAAGATCTGATGCTCTCAAAATGTGAATTCGACACCTATTGAAACATGTACATGTGCTAACTTGAGTACTAACGTGAAGAATGTCCCCAATGTTCCAAAAGTTAAACATCCATCCCAAAGCGGCATTTTTGACAAGGAAAAGATCAAATATGCACGTAGTGCATATATGGTCACAAGACCCCCTAATGTCAAAGATGGTCTTGGGTATACACGAAGTAAAAAGCAATCTAAAAATGTTCACAAGAACAATATGGATCTTATTGCTTTTGTTAAGGAGAACCCATCTAAACATCAACAACAAACCTTATTTCATACTTTTGATGCATTCTATGTTCTTACGAGAAATAAGTCTGGTCGTGTTTATGCAAAATATCTAGGGCCATGCCAAAAGAACCCCAAAGTTTGTGTGTGGGTCCCTAAGTCACTTGTAACTCACCTAAAAGGATCCGAGCAAGCTTGGGTACCTAAAACCAAGGAATAATTATGTTTTGCAAGCTTACTCCTCCGGTGGATCAAAATAGGTGCAATATAGTAGATGCACCAATCATATGACCATAGAAAGGAGAATGTTTGTGGGATATGAGCAAAATACAAATCCAAGTGAAGGTATATACTTTGGAGACAATAGCCATGGAAAAGTACTTGGCACCGGTAAAATTGCAATATCATCTCAACACACTTTTTCCCATGTTTTACATGTTGATTCTTTGGATTACAATTTTTTGTCCATATCTCAATTATGTGACAAAAGATATAACTGTTTGTTTACTAATGAGGGTGTGATAGTTTTTAGAAGAAGCAATATCTCAGTTGCATTCAAGGGTATGTTGAAGCGAAAGCTTTATCTTGTTAACTTCAATAAAGATAAAGTCGAACTTGACATATGCTTGATTGCAAAATCTAATATGGGATGGTTGTGGCATAGACGGCTAGCCCACGTTTGTATGAGAAATCTGCAAAAACTTCTAAAAGGTGGTCACATCCAAGGCTTAAAAGATGTTGTGTTTGAGAAAAATAGGTCATGCAGCGCATGCCAATCCGAGAACCACATCCTGCCAAGAATATGAAGACTACATCAGACCGCTGGAACTTCTACACATGGATGATTTTTCTATATTTACTTGGGTGTTCTTCTTGTGCAATAAATTAGAAACCCAAGGCATCCTTAAGAAGTTCTTGAAGAGAGCACAGAATAAATTCTCTTCAATAGTCAAGAACATAAGAAGTGATAATGGAACGGAGTTCAAGAATACTCAAGTTGAGGAATACCTAGATGAAGAAGGAATAAAACACGAGTTCTCGGCGGCTTACTCCCCTCAACAAAATGCGGTGGCCAAGAGAAAGAATCGAACACTCATTGAGATGGCAAGAACGCTAGATCAAAATGATACTACAGTCCTATCTTCTGCAGAAGTCGTGAACACCGCTTGTCATGCCACGAACTGGTTATATCTACATCGTCTCGAAAAGAAGATGCCATATGAGCTCCTAAAGGGTAACAAACCAAATGTTTCATATTTAGAAGTGTTTGGTAGTAAATTTTATACTTTGAAAAAGAAGCCTAGGACCTCGAAGTTTGCTTCAAAATTCGACTAAGGGTTCTTGCTTGGTTATGTTTCGAACGCCTACTCTTATCATGTCTTCAACAAAGTCTCTAGCGTTGTTGAAGTGGCATGTGACATAATGTTCGACGAAATTAATGGCTCCCAAATGGAGCAAGTTGATAAGTGTGTGCTAGATTAATAAGAAGCTCCATGTCAAGCGTTGAGGAGAATGGCACTTGATGATATTTGACAACAAGATAAATCACAAGACTCAAGTGCTCAAGATGCACCTCAACCGGAGAGCAATGTTCAAGGGGGAGCTTCCACACAATATCAATCACAACAAGATGAAGATGATCAATATAATCATGGAGGCAATGTTCTAGAGGGGAGACAACAAAAAAGAAGACAATGAAAAGGAAATTAGATCACAAGTGCCTTAGATAAGAGTACATCAAAGTGTATAAAGAGATATTCCCGTCAACAACATCATTGGAGATATTGCAAAGGTTGATGAAGCACTGCGAGATCTGGATTGGGTGATGGCAATGCAAGACGAGCTAAACTATTTCAAAAGGAATGAAGTATGGGAGCTTGTGGAAAGACCAAAAGCAAACATCATAGGCACCAAATGGGTCTTTCGAAATAAGCAAGATCAGGTGACAAGGAACAAAGCACGACTTATGGCAAAAAGCTACTCACATGTTGAAAGTTTGGATTTCAATGAATCCTTTGCTCCTATAGCTAGACTTGAGTCCATCAAATTTTATTAGCCTATGCTACTCACCATAATTTTAAGCTGTATCAAATGGACGTCGAAAGTGCATTCCTCAACGGTCTTATCAAGGAGGAAGTGTACGTAGAGCAACCACCAGGCTTTGAAGACCAAGATCACCCTAACCATGTGTACAAATTGCGTAAGGCTCTCTATGGCCTCAAACAAGCTCCTAGAGCTTGGTATGAGTGTCTTAGCGACTTTCTCACTCAAAATGGTTTTAAAATAGGAAAGGTTGATTACACCCTGTTTACTAAACATTTTGATGGTCATCTATTCATTTGTTAAATTTATGTTTATGATATTGTCTTTTGTTCCACTAATGAATCTTTTTGTGAAGAATTTAGTAAGATCATGATAGATTGGATCGAGACGTCTATGATGGGAAAATTGAACTTCTTTTTGGGATTCCAAGTGAAGAAACTCAAAGAAGGAACATTTATTTGCCAAACCAAGTACACACAGGACATTCTCAAAAAGTTCAACATGGACAAAGCCAAGCCCATCGAGACTCCCATGGCAACCAATGGGCATCTCGACCTCAATGTTGACGGTCCGGATGTGGATCAAAAGGTATATTGCTCTATGATAGGTTCCCTACTTTATTTATGTTCATCTAGGCCTGATATTATATTATGTGTTTGTATGTGTGCAAGGTCAAGATGCACCTGAAGAGTGTCATTTAATCGCAGTAAAAAGAATCCTAAGATACCTAGTTCACACACCTAACCTAGGCCTCTGTTATCCTAAAGGCTCTAAGTTCAACCCTATAGGATATTCCGATGTTAACTATGCAGGCTGCAAAGTCTACAGAAGAAGCACATCCGAAACCCGCATATGACTAGGTAGATCCTTAGTATCATGGTCCTTAAAGAAACAAAATTCCATTGCCCTTTCCACAGCCAAAGTGGAGTATGTCGCAGCCGGTAGTTGTTGGGCACAACTCCTATGGATGCGTCAAACTCTAAGGGATTACGGTCACAATCTGTACCGTATTCCACTTATATATGGTAATGAGAGTGATATAAAAATTGCACACAATCCTGTAGAGCACTTAGAACTAAACACATAGATATAAACCATAATTTCCTAAGAGACCACTCACTAAATGGAGACATAGTAATTTTACATGTTAGAACCGAGGAACAATTAGCCAACATATTCACCAAGCCCTTAGATGAAAAATGATTTTGCGAGCTTAGAAATGAACAAAATATTCTTGACACTCGAAATGCTTGTTTCTTCAAAGTTTACTTATTTCGCAAAAATTTGTCTTCTCTCTCGATTTTCTCTTGAAACATATTTAAATTATTGAATCTTGATTAATTATGACCATTATATGATTGTTGATTGCTTACTAGTCATACTAATCAACATTATTTATGAAATTATGTCCTAAATATCAATATAAGACTTAATCTCCTCAATCCATTAATTCCTAGTTAAATGTGTCCTGTTGACCTTGGACTAGTCCGTTGTCAACACAAGACTAGTCTGTTGTTGCAGACTAGTTTGGCTCTGGTCTGGTATACCAGACTAGTCCGGTCCATTGCGTACTAGTCTGTTATTATTAGGCTTAACCCTAGCACGGTGCCAATCCTTCTCTTCTTCCTCCTCACAACCTCCACCACATTCTCTCTCTTCATGCGAGAGCTCCCAAGATGGAATCCACTTTTCTGCACCGAAACCAAGCTTCCCTCCGTGGTAATCAATCCCCTCGATGTGAAGCTTCTATCTCTAGACTAGTACGGACCCAAGCTCCACGCCTCCCCTCTGATTCTTTGATTTTGGTAAATTCTCATCTAAACCCTAGTTTTCACCCTTCCAAAAATTTTGTCCAAGTTTCTTGGTCCCTAGTGTTTACATTCCATTCCTAGACGTATTCCCATTTTTTACCTACAAGTTTGCATCATCTTTGTCTAGATTTGTAGAGATTTTAAATTAGGGTTCATACAGCCAAACCGGACTAGTTCGGTCCCTGGTGCAAACATGTCCGGTACCCCAGACAAGTCCGCACCCTGAAACCGGACAAGTACAGACTTTGACAGTGTGAACCTCATAATTCATGTCTCAACAAATTCTAATTCCTATCCTTGCCACCCTATCTTTTATTCCTTGTGTAAAGAATGATGTATAGCTGCTCAAACGAAAGCACATTCGACTATGAGGCCGAGTGCAACCGCAAGAGGATGGCTCAGGATGTAGAGAGGGGAAAAATGAAGCGCCATGACTGTGATGCCCCCACCTCTCCACTTGTCCCCTCTCCTATGCAGAAAAGGATTGTTGTGAAGAAGCCTTCGAGCAAGGATGGTGCTGGTGCCGACTCAGCGGCGCCAAGAAGAAGCACAAGCAAGGGCAAGGGGCTTGCTAGTGGACCTATTGGTCCACTTAGGGTGAAGCCACCCGTGCAGAGAAAAAGGCGACCCTCTGATGATGATTTCACTGGAAAAGGTAGCGACTTGGATTGGAAGCAAAGGAAAATCAACGTTTATGAGCAACCCAAACAGGTAGCTAACCTTAGAATCTGGAGCCACTTCCATGCCGACTACTAGAGACAATTTACTAGAAGATGAAGACTTCGGTTATGATAAGCCAGTGGGTGGATTTGCAATATATGGAGTCCAAGACTTGTGAAGCTTTTCAGGAAGTCTTGGATGATCTAGAGAGCATTGATTGAAGGATCTCCTATCCTTCAGATACAACTGGAACAATGAGGTCATTGCCCAATTCTACTAAAGTTGCTACTTCTCGGGATGACGAAAAAAGAATTACTTGGATGTTTCATGGATCGAAGTACAGTGTTTCTTATGAGGAGATCGCTAGGATAATCCACCTCAAGGACACTCCGGATAATGAGATTGTGATCCATAACCTCAAGGGGTTGGAGAGGGATGATCTCACCTTCCTCTACGACACCAAGATGCCCTACAAGCCACCTACCACAAAGTACATGAAGCCTTTCTTTGTGGTGCTCAACAGAATTCTGAGGAAGAAAATTGCTCCTGAGGATGGTGATGCAGGGAGCATCCAAGGATCTCTAAGGTCCTTGATGAATGTGAAATGCAGAAGGAGGACCTTCAATGTGTTTGACAATATCCAAAATGATATACTGAACATCTCCAACACCACGAACAGGTCATGTGGCTATGCGCTGTACATTATGTTTATGATTGAGAAGGTGACTGGGATCGAGTTTGTGAAGGATATCGAGCACACTAGTCTCAGGCCTCAGAGGCCTACTGGCTCCTCAGTTCCCACTGCACCTCCCTCACTTGCAAGGGAACAAAGATCGAAGCAGACACAAGAAAGCTCAGGAGTACCTACTGCTACTTCGGCTCCTCCACCCTTGAAAGGGTCCTCTAGTGGCACTCTAAAGATGCTTTCCTTAATCTTTGCAACATGCCACAAAGTGGAAGTGAGGCAACACATGGAGAGCATGGCTAGATAAGGACACCAGCGGTACGTGAAGGACAATATCAAAGAAATCTGTCAGAAACTAGAAATAGAACTAGTGGGCTCTCCTGAGATATCTGAGGACTCCGCAACATACATCTCCGAGCTCCCGCCTCTCACGGCTGAAGAGCTTGCCTTATTTGGAGTCGATGGCTCCTCGGTTCCTCCTCCTCATGAGCATGACGATGAAGATGAAGATGAAGACAGGACAGAGAGTGAGAGAGGGAGAGAGAGAGAGAGTAATGGAGATTAGTTACCCTCAATTTTTCCTTTTTGGTGCCTTGATGCCAAATGGGGAGAGATTGTGAGTAGTAGCATTTTGAGTGTTAAGGACTAATGATCATGGACTTTGTCGGTACCCTAGGAACTGTACACCCCTTGAGGTTATAAAGATCTCAAAGGAAAGTCATCTACTTGATTTGAAGACCTTCGGAGGCCCACATGTCAGATATAACCGGACCCGCTTCTCCAACATGGTTAACCCCAGGGTCGCCATGTGTACTATCAAACCGGAGCTACCGCCCACAAGGGGGAAGCTCCGGGCCATGTACCAAAATGGCACCTCCGGACTTAACCCCAGACTGAGAGAAGCTCCGGACCTGACACGTGTCAGGTAGCTCCGAAGCTACCTGTTTCCCACAGTATGCTCCGGAGCTGCCACATGTCCAATCATCAGATCTTCAGCCTCTAACCTCCGGAAGACTCCACAATGGCTCCAGATCTTCAAAGAGGAATCAAGGACTTCAAGACCCGATTAAGTGTCATTAATACCATGTTAATGACACACGGTCGGATGACCTTAATTACCAGTAACGGTGCTGTCAAAGCCCATTACCCGGTCATTAAGGGCAATTAAACTTGTTGAATGAATATCAATACTAGTAACCGTAGGGGCCACATGTCGGGCCAGGCTAACTTGTAATGGCCTGCCCTTGTACTATAAAAGGACAGGCCGACGACAGGTTTAGGGAGGCTAGACACGCGCCATAGATGCTCAACACAAGCTCATACAGCTAATACAACACCAACACATCCGTGGAGTAGAGTATTACGCTCAGGCGGCCCGAACCACGTAAACTCTTGTGTCTCCCGTGTCATTTACTATTCACCTTCTTGAATCTCCGCGCGCCCACACCGAATATCAAACTCCTCTAACACTTTAGTAGTGTCGGGAGATCTGCCGGTCCCAAACCACCGACAGTTGGCGCGCCAGGTAGGGGGCCCTGAGATTTTGAGAATGGTGAACTCAGCTGCTGGATCATCCAACGGTCAACCTGGTGCTCAGGATGTTGGGGGCAATCCCTCCAATATGAAGCCACCAGCAGGAGCCTCAGCACCAGCAGGAGTTACACTCCCTCCACCATCGCCTCCACCAGCAAATCAAGCTGGGCAACGCGATGGTGCGCCGGCGTCAATCACTGCGTCGGCAAATCATGACAACCCGAAACACACACTCCATGCAGCGCGTGCTCTTATCCAACTCCCACCACCTCCGGATGCATCTAGGGATGCACTGGAACAGTGGAGGGCCGATGTGGAACATTTGGTTGCAGCAGCAGCCGAACGCCTCAGCAACCAGGGTCCTCCTCCTTCAGGACGAGCCCCGTCGCAGCGGTGGACTTTGTCTGGTAGACTTGGTCCGCACGTTTCAAATAGCCGGAGACGTGCTGCATCCCAACAAGTGACGTCATTGCCCTCCGGGGCATGACGCACTCACGGTATCCATGCTCTCAACTCATGACCTCCGGGAGGAGCTTGATCGCCGATACCGCCAACAAGACGGCCGAGTCCATATTGAGCGTGCTCGTGAAAGACGAGAAGCTCAGGACCTTTCTGCTCCTGAAGGAGTAGGAGGAGGCTGTTCTACTCTGGCCATACATCTGAGTATGGTCAGGTGGCCACAGAAGTTCCGGCCTCACCTGCCGGAAAAATTCGACGGGACTGTCAATCCCGCCGAATTTCTTCAGATCTACTCCACTGCAATCTTGGTAGCTGGAGGAAACGAGGCCGTGATGGCCAATTATTTTCCAGTGGCCTTAACTGGGACCACCAGGTCCTAGTTTATGTGCCTTCCACCCAACTCTATCAACAGTTGGGAGGAGCTGTGCCGGCAGTTCACCGCCAACTTCGGGAGTTCATACACCCGACCAGGCACTGAACTGGACCTTTTTGCAGTCGTGCAAAAAGGGGGAGAATCCCTGCGATCATTCATCCAGAGGTTCTCTCAGGTACGAAACACTATCCCTTCTATCTCTAGCGCCTCTGTCATTGTGGCATTCAGACAGGGTGTACGGGACAAGAAGATGCTGGAGAAACTGGCGATCAAGGAGATCACCAGCGTCACGGAACTCTTCAGCTTGGCTGACAAATGTGCCAGAGCTGCGGAGGGCCGAGAGATGCACTCCAAACCAACCCCGGAGGGTCACAAGAAATCCTCCAAAGAAGAAGCCGCTACCTCCGGGAACGTCAAGAAGAAGAAAAAGACCAACGGCAAGAAGAAGCCGTCGGCCGGTACATCCAATGTTGCAGCAGCTGCAGCTCCGGGTGGCCGGGGGCCACGCCCCGAAAAGCGACCTCGACCGTCTTTTGAAGACGGTAGCAAGCCCAAGGTGTGGTGCCCAATTCACAAAATGGGCAGCCACAGTTTGGAAGACTGCCGGGAGGTCCAAAACCTTGCCGAGCGCTACAACAAGCACCGGGAAGAATCTCCTTTCCGACAGAGGGAAGGAAAGAAAAAAGTCGACGAAGCTCTAGCTGAAGAGGAGTTAGGTTTTCAGGATCCCAAAAAGGTCCTGAAGGCCGTTTACACCTCCGTCGACGATGACTCTGACGTCTCTGACAACGAGCGTCGGAAGACCATGAACACCATTTTTGGTGGATCATGGGACATCAACTCCCGCCGCGTCATCAAGACTATGCGTCAGGATATGGCTGCTGTAGCTCCTACAGTCAGGTCGGAACCTCATCGGAAGTGGATGGACACAGCCATCACTTTTGATGCTTCGGATTGCCCTCGGAGCATGGTTGGAGCAGGTTAGTTACCTTTGATGGTATCTCCTACCATCAACAACATCCAGCTCCACCACGTCATGGTAGACGGAGGTTCGGGGCTTAACCTCATAAGCTTCGAAGCTTTTACTAAGCTTCAACTCCGACCTTCGGATCTCCACCCCTCGCGACCTTTCTCCGGAGTAGGTCCGGGGGCCATTACCCCACTCGGAGCTATTACTCTCCCCGTTACCTTCGGGACACGAGAGAAGTACCGCACCGAGAAGTTGGTCTTCAACGTTGCTCAGATCAACTTACCCTTCAATGCCATCTTGGGTAGGCCTGCCCTGTACAAATTCATGGCAGCTGCTCATTATGGTTATCTGGTGTTGAAGATGCCAACGCCAGTAGGCGTTCTCCGGATCCGCGGAGATCGTACTGCTGGAGTAACTGCTCTGGAAGAACTCCATGCACTCACCACGGCGCAAGAGGAGGACTCCAGGCAAGAGCAAGCTCCAAAAGCCCCGGGCATTCGTCAACGAGGCTTGACTTCTGCACCTCGTGTGCAGCCAAGCGGCGACACCGACATTCCCGTCAAAGTCGTCCAAATTGGTTCCGATGCCACTCAGACCACCCGTATATCGGGGGGATTGAACGACAAATAAGAACTCGCACTCATCACTTTCCTCTGGGCTAACGTCGACGTGTTTGCTTGGCAACCGTCACAAATGCCTGGGATCCCCAGGGAAGTGATTGAGCACAATCTGAAGATCTACCCCGACGCCCGGCCTGTGCATCAGAAGCCTCGGAAGCAATCCGTAGAGCGACATAACTTCATCTGACAAGAAGTGAAGAAGTTACTCGAAGCCGGATTTATCCGAGAAATCTTCCATCCAAAATGGCTGGCAAACCCAGTCGTTGTGCCCAAGGCCGGCGGGAAGCTTTGGATGTGCATCGACTACACCACACTAAATAAGGCATGTCCAAAAGATCCATTCCCACTACCTAGAATAGATCAGATAGTGGATTCCACCTCCGGGTGTGAATTACTGTGTTTCCTAGACGCTTATTCCGGGTATCATCAAATCAGGATGTATAGGGAAGATGAAGAGCATACCTCATTCATCACAGTAGATGGATTGTACTGTTATACAGCCATGCCCTTTGGTCTCAAGAATGCAACTTCAACTTTTGTACGAGCTATGTACAAAACTTTTGAAGAACTCATTAGAGACATAGTGGAAGTGTACGTCGATGACATCGTGGTCAAGGTCAGGGACAAGGAGTCACTCCTTGACACCTTGCAGGCTGTCTTCGACAAGCTGCGGGCCACCCGCACAAAGCTAAACCCAAACAAGTGTGTCTTCGGGGTTAGCTCCGGAAAAATTCTCGGTTTCCTGGTAAGTCACTGGGGCATAGAAGCTAATCCGACGAAGATTAAGGCCATTGAAGACATGCGGCCACCAACCCGCATCAAAGACGTCCAAAAGTTGACTGGATGTCTAGCAGCCCTCAGCCGGTTCATTTCAAGACTGGCGGAACGGGAACTCCCCTTCTTTAAGTTATTGAGGAAGTCTAGACCATTCCAATGGTCCGAAGAAGCAGAGAAGGCATCCAGGAGCTGAAACAGTTCCTCACCACCCTACTAATTCTTGTAGCTCCGAACCCTGGTGAGCCTTTATTGCTTTACATTTCAGCAACTGATGAAGTCGTCAGTATGGTTCTGGTTGTGGAGAGACCAGAGCTACCTCATACTCAGGAATCCAGACCCCTTCGGGAGGGTCCGGAGGTACCTGAAAGCGAGTCTGGGTCCCAACTCCCAGACTCGAATCCACAAGAAGTCACTTCAGGAGACCCAGACCCCTCGGGGAGGGTCCAGGCCGCTTCTGAAGAAGCCCCGGGTTCCTCCAGCCAGGACCCAGAGGTTCCCGAAGAAAATCCGAATTCCCCCGAGAGGATCCGGGTCAGTGAAGAGGAAGCTCCGGACCCCTCCGGGAGGGTCCGGACCGTTCAGCGCCTAGTGTACTTCATTAGTGAAGTACTACATGATGCCAAGACTCGATACCTAGAGGTGCATAAGCTGCTCTATGCAGTTATTATTGCCTCCAGGAAGCCTCGCCATTACTTCCAAGCTCACAAAGTCTCAGTGGTGACCTCTTACCCACTTCGAGCAATCTTGCATAATCCCAATTCAACTAGGAATATTGCAAAGTGGGCAGCGGAATTGGCTAAATTTGATCTTGAAGTTATTTCAAGGCAAGCAGTCAAGAGTCAAGCATTGGCAGATTTTGTGGCAGAATGGACTCCCTCTCCATCAAACCCTGGGGGCCCCAGTGAGCAGAAGACGGAGCATCAAGCTCCAGCCTTCACCGAGCCTCACTGGACCCTCTACTTCGATGGCTCCATGCAGAAGCAGGGGGCCGGAGCTGGAATCCTTCTCCTTGCACCGACCGGGGAGAAGGTGAAATACATGGTACACCTTGACTTCAAGGATACCAACAACATGGCAGAGTACAAAGTGCTCATCTACGGACTAAAGGTGGCACTGTCATATGGTGTCAAGCAACTGCTGGTCAAGGGAGATTTGCAGCTCATCATTAAGCAGGTGAAGGGTGAATGTTCTTGCAATAATCTCCAGCTAGCTGCTTACCTCCTTGAAGTCCAGAGGCTTCAGAAGGACTTTGAAGTCCTAGATCTCCACCATGTTCAGCGTGCCCATAACGCTGAAGCTGACGAACTCTCGACGAAAGTGTCAACCGGAGCTCCGGCTCCAGACGGAATTTTTGTCCGGAGGTTGTCAAAGCCAACAGCTCAGCCTGCCGAACTGAGCGAAGGGGGCGAGATCAGCATCCCGAAGCTGACGGTCCCGATGGCCCTGTTACCATGGCAGCCATCAAGGGTCGTAGGTGCTGCCGGGAGCTCCGAGCAACCCAGCACGCAAGACTCAAAAGCTCAAGCTAGTTCCGATGCATGGATCTCGGAGATCCAGAGCTACTTGAAAGACAACATCCTTCCTGACGATGATGTATCCGCTGACTAGGTAGTCAGATTGGCTAAAAGATACACGCTGGTAGAAGGGGATCTCTACCGTGTGGTGCCAATGGCATACTAATGCGGTGCATCACAAGGGAAGAAGGCTGCGAACTCCTCGCAGAAATCCATGGAGGCGAGTGTGGGAACCACACATCTTCCCGCACGCTGGTTGGTAAAGCCTTTCAGCACGGTTTCTACTGGCCTACAGCACTCCAGGATGCAACTGAGCTGGTGAAGAAATGTGAAGCATGTCAATTCCATGCAAAGCAAATTCACACACCAGCTCAGCCCCTACAAATGATACCTCCTACATGGCCCTTCGCTGTGTGGGGGATGGACATCTTGGGACCTTTCCCAAGAGCCGTCGGAGGTTACAAGTTCCTGTACGTCGCCATTGATAAGTTCACCAAGTGGCCGGAAGCAACTCCAGTTGTGACAATCAACAAGCAATCTGCTATCAACTTTTTGCAGTCCATTGTATGCAGATATGGAGTCCCAAACAAAATCATCACTGATAATGGGACCCAATTCACAAGCTCTGCATTCTAAGGATATTGCAAAGACCTCGGCATACAAGTTTGCTACGCCTCCGTAGCTCACCCAGCAAGCAATGGCCAAGCCGAGAGAGCAAATGCTGAAATCCTTAAAGGACTCAAGACGCGAAAATATGAGCGCTTAAAAAAACATGGAGCTAACTGGATTGAAGAGCTTCCGCCCACTTTATGGGCCAACAGGACATCTCCAAACCGGTCAACTGGAGAGACACCCTTCTTTCTGGTGTACGGAGCTGAAGCAATCCTTCCTCCGGAAATCACCTTGGGTTCACTCCGGGTCCGGACCTTCGACGAAGCCGCGCAGGACCAGCTCCGGCGTGAAGACCTAGACCTCCTTGAGGAGGGAAGGTGCCAAGCAGCTATTCGGAATGCCCGATATCGCCAAGCCCTATGGCGTTATCATTAGCGGCATGTACACAACCGACAGCTCGAGGAAGGCAATCTGGTGCTACGGAGAATACAATCCAGAGAAGGGTTAAACAAACTCTCCCCCGACTGGGAGGGACCATTCCGAGTGATTAAAGTATCCCGACCCGGAAGCGTTCGCTTGGCTACCGAGGATGGGACACCTCTCCCAAATCCTTGGAACATCGAGGACCTTCGTAAGTTCTACACTTAATACCACGGAGGTGAGTCTTGAGTAACTTGAGATGTATGTTATAGAGTCATTGTACAGAGTCGAGTAGTTCCTCCGGGAGAGCAGCCGTACCTTTCCCAAAAGGTCCGCAAAGTTCATGCAACACTTGTCACAGTCTCAGGACTAAAAGTGTGGCTAGCTACCCTAGGTCAAACGAGAAATAAAACACGCTTAGCCTGGTTCCGTACCCTAAGAGTGTACTTGTTTCCCCTGTACCCCGGACCTATAATGAAAGACATCTTCATGTGAAACAGACTCCACGTGCATTTATTTTGTACAGGCTCAACATTTTTTATTTTTCTCTTTATTGTCTATAACAAAGACGTGCAATTCTTAAGAAATTTTAGTTCGACCGGTTTATATACGATACGAGTTGTATTGTCAATTCTTTTGGATTCAAATATTGTTCCTGGCCAACTCGCCTGAAAGCTGCCAAGCCAATCTAGGGCTGGAGTGTGCTATCGACTTAGCCTGGTCAAGCACCCTAAGTACGCCACTCTACCTACACCCCGGCAGGCCGAAGTAAGGCGAGTCCAAATACAATTGAATCCGGAAAAAAAGGCAACGCATTCGATTGTGTCTAGAATCGCGTTTGACCTAAAACTTTCTTGAGAATCGTATGCCGCGACGAAGTTATAGGCAAGAAACAAATTTTACTATTTTTCTTGACTTCAGTGTGCAGGAAAAATAAAATACACGTTGATGGAGAAAAGCCGGAGCTAACAAAGCTCCGACTCCCCTAGGTGACTTGCAATCGATGTTACACATTGAAAACGAGCATCACCGGAGTAATCAAGCTCCGGTAAAGCTAGGGGGGTCAGCCGTCGACGTAAAAGATGGTGAGAAGACCCCACAAGTGGAGTCTGCTGTCGACAAGTTACGTGTTGGCAAAGGTCAGTGCCGGAGCTGCTAAGCTCTGACACCCCGGAGGACTAACTGTCGATGCTCTATGCGTTGATAGGGACTGTTACCGGAGCTACTAAGCTCCGACGGTAGTTTGTTTGACCTCAGGGGGCCTTCACCATCAAAGACTTCGGACCTACGTTCTACAACTTCAAAGAAAATGAGTCTTCAACAAAACAGAATATCCTCTTGGTACATGTTCACAATCAAATTGTGTACATCTACCAGGGGGCCAAGTGAAGACAAAAGTGTTGAAGACAAAAAGTGAAATTCACAAAAATTTGGGGATTTCGTTCATCTGGAGACAAGGGATTACAAAATTGGGGAAGAAGAAGAGAGGATACAAGTGGGAACTACGGAGATGGTCCTAGACCCTATGGAAGAATTGAGCGACTTTCTGGGCAACCTCTGACACGTTGGCTTGGGCAGCTTCCCCTTCTCCTTCGACGTGACCTTCAAGCACCGGGTCCAGAGGAAATTGGGAGTTCCGGCTGGTGTAGCATGTCAGCATGTACTCTGCGACGTTCTTCGCCAGGGATTGCCCCTCAACCTCCAATTGGTCCGCGATGACATCGCCCACCTTGGAGAGCTTGCTACCCGCCGAGCTCAATGCCTGCAGCGCTAGGTCCGGCTCCGGCTCCGGATCATCCGGGCGCACGGGAATGAAGCCCATTGGTGTCAGCGCATCGTTGGCCTTGCCCAGGAACTCCCAAATTTGTAGGGAGTCTGCAGTCCTCAAGCCTTTCAATTCTTCCAAAGATCTTCTGGCCGCCACTAGTTCGGAATTCTCACAGGCGAGGCGCTCAACTTCTTTGGCGTTTTGCTGAATCTTCTCAGCAACCCGCTTCTCGAGTTTTCCGAGCTCCTCCTCCCGGAGGTGGATGTTGTTCCGGCAATCGACCAGGTCCTTCTCCCTGCCCCTCACTTTCTTCTCCCTGGCAACGAGGGCACACTCCCGTTAATGGATCTCCTGCCCTCGCACCCAGGCCTTCTTCTCCTCCTCTACGCAACGCTCTTCCAATTTCTTGGCGCGCTCCTCAAGGCCCTTGTCAGCCAGAGCCACCTTCTCGGAGAGCTCCTCCTCCCTCCTCAGGACGTCATCCCGCAGCTCTAGGAGTTTCTGCTCTTCATCTTCGAGCCATTTGTCCCTCTCTTCAAGTGCCTCTCGGCGCTTGATGAGTGAAGTGTTAATGGCCTCAAGCCTTTCGTGGCGTTCATCGGCCGCACTATTGGCTGCTTTGGCCTGATCGTAGATCTCCCGGGATTGAGCGTCGAGGGCGCGAGTCAAACTCTCCCTGTCATCCAATAATTTACCCCAATACTCCAGGCAGACTTTCTCCCGTTTGATCCACTCTTTGTCATCCGCTAGCCTTGACTGCGCCAGCTTGGTCTCGAAGTAGAGCCGGTTATGCCACCTCCTAAGGGTTTGGCGCTCCTCTTCAAGAGCCTTGCTGTCGTGGAAGAAGGCCAGTTGAACTTGATGCAGACTGGAACATGCATTGTCAATGGATAGTGACAACGGGATAGGTTCCGGACCTACTGGGGTCTCCTCCGCTGGTTCCAGCGGGTTTTCAGATACAAAAATTGGGTCCCACTCCACAAGAGTGGTCCCCTGTGTCTCAATGGTACTAGGGCCGTCCTCCGGGATGGCCTCAGTCGCCATAGAGGAGGGCCCTGCCGCTAGGTCTTCATTCACCCCCTCAGACAGAGGGCCAGCGACTTCACCAGGGCACTCTGGCTCAGCCGTGAGTACCTCCGACGTCATCACTTCCGGAGCAGGGGCCGCTTCTGGCTCCGGCCTTGGCACCTCCTCCGATGGGGGCTCGAGCTTTGATACTTCTGTATCAACCGGCTCGGGAGCTGAAAGATCTTCATCTTCAATCGGCCCCACAGCCGGAACTCCAACAACTACCGACTCTGCGGCCGGTGCTTCTGAGGTAGCCGGCCCAACCATCGGGACTTCCTCAACATCCGGCGCGCACGCCGGGACTTCAATCACCTCCGGCTCGACCGCCGGAGCTTCGACACTTTCCGGCTCTAGGGCCGGAATCACAGCTTCTTCCGGCTCAACGGCCGGAGCTTCCATCATCTCAGCACCAGGACCCGGAGCTTCAACCTCCGGGACAGGTGCCGCTGGCGCATCTTCACTCCCGCGGTCCGGCGCTACCACGGGAGCCTCTGGGGATGAGTCGAGGTCCATGACCACGACAGCCGGCGCCGGAGCTGTCGCAGCTTCAGCCACCACTTGGGGCGGCACCGGGACAGGAGCAGAAGCTTCCACCCTCACGGCTTCAGCCGCTGTGGCTGAGGGTGGAGCCTCACTCCCCTTCTTGGGAACGCTGCAGATGATGAACGAAGAAAGTTAAAAAATAGTTACTACAATTAAAACAACTATCCAAGGTAAAGATTAAAAATTACCTTGGGAGGCTTCCGCACCAGCTTGCGCGGAACCTTTGTCCCGGGCGTTCTGGGCTGGTCATAGCCGGCGTGGAAGCTCCGGAAGGCCCCCCGGAACTCGTCGCGGCCACGGGTGTTTCCCGGGTCGAGGCCCCCTCGATCGGGAAGAACCCCCAGAACTGGAGGCCTCCACCGGCCCAGGTGCTGGAGTCGCATGCCCGGAGCTAACACCCCGGGAGGACCCCACTGCGGGAACAGTCGCGCCTCGGGAGGAACCCACTACGGGAACAGTCGCCGCAGTTGTAGAAGACCTTCCCCTCTGGGGAGAAGGAGCCGACGCAGAAGTAGCGGGCCTGACGGACCTTCCGTCAGCGTACTGCAGCTTCCTCTTCCGGCTCACGGGTTCATGCGCCAGCTCCTTGCCCTTGCCGACGACCTCTTCCCTCGGCTTCGGAGCAGGGTTGGAGCCATCCTCGGGCATTCCGGGGATCGCTACCCCAGTGGTTGATCTTCTCTCGATGACACCAAGGTCGTCAAGCACGGGCATCTTCCGCTGGAGCTCCCTGCTGAACTCCACTTCCACGTTCAGAGGAAGAAAAGCTGATGGCTGAGTCAAGTCATCACCATCGACGTCGATGCCGTGCTGGAACTTCTTGAGGTGGAACTCCAAGGTTTTCCCCACCATGTTGGACTTCAGCCCGGTCTCGACCCGGTCGTCGTCCATCACGCTGTTGAGGGCCCATGCGAGTTTCTCTCTCCTCTTCAGCGGCGCCCACTTGTTGACCAAGAAGTTGCAAAACACCGCCTGAGGAGTCAATCCTCCCTCCACGCATTGGCGGATCCTAGTCAAAGCAGGGTTGAAGGCTTCCACCAGCACCGGAGCTTCACTCCAGATTGTTGTGTCGATGCTGGGAAGGCCTTCGGGCAGCTCCAGCCTCTCGTGCTCCTCCACCCGGACGACTATCCAATCCTTCTTCCAGTCATCCCACTTCCCAGAGGGAAATGACCGGAGGTACTTGAATGGGCACTTCTTGCGCTTCACGAAGTAGTAGAAGCCAAGGTACTCATTGCTCCTGCCGGTGGTATGGACGGTGAAGAAGGTTCGGAAGAGTTCAATGCAGGGGGGATGCCCACCCACATCTCACAGAAGTGGACGAAAATGGACACAAGAAGAATGGAGTGGGGACCGAGATGATACAACTGCAGACCATAGAAGTCTAGCAGCATCAAGAAAAAGGAAGAAAAAGGTGGGATCAACCCCACCATGGCGTACGAGGAGAAGTACACCATTTCGCTGGAGTGCTCCTTCTCAAACAGGAGCTCTCCACCGGCGCGGACCGAGCGGTTGAAGAAGTCCGAGGACCATCCCATGAGGGCCCGGACCTTCTTCAGGTCGCCGTCGGTCTTCAGGCCACTCTCGCGGAGACCCAACTCCATCGCAGCACAGCTAGGCAAGAGAAGAAAAGCGACGCACAAGTTGGGAGTTTGAGCGCAAGATCAGATGGGAGGCATGAAGAACTCCCGATGGTGCGCGCTTTCCCTCTTAAGTAAGCCCTCGCAACGCTTGGATGGAAACCGCAAGGAAGTCGAAGATACCATTCAAAAATTCCACCCAGCCGATGACAAGGGGGCCCGGGACCACCCCAACGATCAAGTTGAGGTTCTTACCCAGGCGAACGGTTGTCATCATGAGGTGGGAAACCCGAAGGCGGCGGCCTGACAAGGCACACGGAACCGATACGGTTTTCGTATCGGGAACCGGCGACCTTCAATTGCGTGAGATCCGCACGCCAAAGATCTCATCTGCCGCACGCGGGATACGCCACGCGGCGAGGATTTAACTCCAAATCCTCGCCAACGGCACCTCCGAAGACCTTTGAAGACTCAATTCAAAAGTCGCGAGGATGGACCCACCTCCGGCGGAATGACTTCACCCCAGTGGTCTTCCCCGGAGGTAGGTCCAGGGGGCCACTATCGGTACCCTAGGAACCGTACACCCCTTGAGGTTATAAAGATCTCAAAGGAAAGTCATCTACTTGATTTGAAGACCTTCGGAGGCCCACATATCAGATATAATCGGACCCGCTTCTCCAACATGGTTAATCCCAGGGTCGCCATGTGTACTATCAAACCGGAGCTACCGCCCACAAGGGGGAAGCTCCGGGCCGTGTACCGAAATGGCACCTCCGGACTTAACCCCAGACCGAGAGAAGCTCCGGACCTGACATGTGTCAGGTAGCTCCGGAGCTACCTGTTTCCCACAGTATGCTACGGAGCTGCCACGTGTCCAATCGTCGGATCTTCAGCCTCTAACCTCCGGAAGACTCCACAACGGCTCCAGATCTTCAAAGGGGAATCAAGGACTTCAAGACCCAATTAAGTGTCATTAATACCATGTTAATGACACACGGTCATATGACCTTAATTACCAGTAACGGTGCAGTCAAAGCCCATTACCCGGTCATTAAGGGCAATTAAACTTGTTGAATGAATATCCATACTAGTAACCGCCGGGGCCACATGCCGGGCCAGGCTAACTTGTAACGGCCTGCCCTTGTACTATAAAAGGACAGGTCGACAACAGGTTTAGGGAGGCTAGACACGCGCCATAGACGCTCAACACAAGCTCATACAGCTAATACAACACCAACACATCCGTGGAGTAGGGTATTACGCTCAAGCGTCCTGTGACGCCCGGTTCCGAAAATGAACCAAGCTAACACATATGTGTGCCCAGGATGCTCAACACACATACACGAGTGATTCACAAATGATAAACAGATAATTACCACAGCTCTAAATAAGTGCTCTTATTACATAATTCATTATATCCTCGAATACAAGCTCTAATGAATATTAATGACAGGTTCAACTAATGCAGCGGAAATAAACTAATTAAGCAACTAAGCAAACTAAGCAAAAGGGATAGCGCAGCTCCAATCAACACCACAGGCAAAGCTGACGGTAGACACGGCCTAGAACTCCGCATTATCACCATTAAACTCCCAATCTTGACCTGCAACTGTTGGGGGGGGGGGGGGAATTGCAAGAGTGAGTACATGTCGTACTTAGCAAGTGTGGAAAGTATGACATGTGGCTGATTCAAATGACGACAATAATAATAGCAAAGTGCTGAAAAGTACAGTAAAACATTTGAAAAGCATTATTATATATATTATATGTGTGAAGTAAACCCATCATAATCATAAGTAATACCATAATACCAATCTGAATTCACTACCATCATCAATAATTCCAGATTTCACCATCGTCAATAACCATATTCAATACCAGAAATTAATCCATAACCATCCATAACCATTGCCAAACCATAACCATCCCAAAGTCCAATTTCCCTCTAATCATGGAAGTTGTCCAGGTGCTCATAACCGGGAGCACAGCTATCATGATAGTTTTAATTAACTCTGCAGAGTTTGTACCTCTTTACCCACGTGTTTGTGATTTCATCACCCGTCGGCGACTAAAGAACCTCCCTTATGCCAATTACACTTCCTTTGGTGTATGGCCAAGAGATCACAAAATAGCCTTTACAAAGGGATTACTAGCCTATTCAGACCCCACTGAGGTTTCATCGGTGGCGATGCCTCCAACTGAGCACATCTTCAACCAAGGGCGCCCTCTTGAGCCATTCGGATGCCAGGGTAGTCCCGCCAATCATCAACAAACCTATGCGACTAACCCTTCCCCGAGCATCCACAATGGTCCAAACAACACTATCAAAGACCTAATTAATCAGCTACGCCGCACCCATACTTGGCCTCGTGGTGGCACTGTAGTCCTGGCTTATTCTCGCATGAACCGGTCCTTAGATCTAAAGCAAGCAAACCACCATAACATCCAACCCATCCACATACCAGGCTTGCTTAGATCACCCATTACAATACCATATTAACCAGTTCATGTTATCCATAATCTCATCCATGCATAAATAAATTGATTGGTATAGTTGTTTTCCATCCCAGTTGATTAAGCGAAGCAAAAAGTAAAAAGCCTTCCCGACTCTCTACCATTAATTCCAGGTGACAAGGGTGGTCAAACAAATCTAGTAAACTTCCTACCATAGGATTCCCGTCAATTTGACACAAGCATGCAGTTTTGCAAACAAAACATTTATTTAAAAACAGGATCAATATGCTTCAAGGACACTTGCCTTGCTCTTGCTGTTGATTAGGGTCAAAGCCTTCAAACTCCTGGTGCTGTAGATCCTCCACGGCACTTTCTAGCACAAATCCGTCTAATCCATACAATAAACATACAAGACAAGAAACACAATCAAAGAGTGCACAAATATTACTCAATATGACATGACATGCATGATCGATGCAAATGCAAGGTAGAACTTGTTACTAGATTGCTTTTAATGATCTCTAACTAGTTCTAATAGCTTTTGACAAGTTTATACAGGTTTGGATTCTATTAGATCAAATTTTAGAATTAATTCAACACAATTTAACCAGAAAGATCGAACTAGTCCGCTAGGGACCGAACAAGTCCGCACTCTGCGAGATTAGCGGATTAGGGTTTTCTAGATCGACGTGAATTTGGAGATTAGGGGTTGAATTCACGTAAGGAAAAGAGAATAGAAGGTATACCATGTTTTTAGAACTCCAATGAACCAAGAACTTGGAGGTAGCAATTGGATCTTGATGATCTAGGGTTGGTGATGAACTTGGAGAAGAATTGGTGGTGAAGGACGAAACTTGGTGGAGATCTCTATCCTTCTTCGTTTCCTCCTCTTCTTCTTCTTGCTTGGGATCTTCTCCTCCCTCCTTGATGGTGGCTCCCCACGAACTAGGGTTTGGTTGGGTGGAAAAGTGGCAAATAGATGTCAAACCAAGGGGTGGGGCTGTTTATATAGAGGTGGAGGCTAGGGTTAGATGGATTTCGAGTTTTGGGATGAGTAGAGGCCGGTTTAGAGTCCCACATGGGCTCTAAAAGAGTTAGGCACGACGTACCTAGGCCCACTTAACGTGAAACCCAAGAAACAAGTCGTAAAACAAAAGATCAACTCGGAGTCGCGAAATATCGGACAAGTCCAGAAAGGACCGGACTAGTCCGAAGTCGTCCAGAGAGAAAATCGGACAAGTCTGGCCAAAAATCGGACAAGTCCGAATTTGAACAGAGAGGAAAACGGACAAGTCCGCTGGAACACCGGACTAGTCCAGAAAAGTCCAGAGACTTAGCAAATTTTCAAGGATTCATGGAATATCGGACTAGTCCGCACAAAATCAGACAAGTCCGAATTTTTCCAGAGCCAAAATCGGACTAGTCCGCAGCAAAAACGGACAAGTCCGTTTTTATTCAGAGAGAAATCGTACTAGTCCTCAGTAAAATCGGACTAGTCCGCACTTTCCTGCGTTTTAAGTGCGGTTTTGCTCCAAATCAATTTTAAAAGCTCTGAAATAAAGTTAAACTCGTTCCTCTTTATGTGGGTTAATGTTAAACATGTATATGAGTGCATGTAGGGCATGATGCATGAAAATTAGGGTGTTACAAACCTACCCCCCTTAAAATGAATCTCGCCCTCGAGATTCGATGCGGAAGAGAAGAGATAGGGAAATTCCTTCTTGAGATCATCCTCCAATTCCCACGTCGCTTCTTTTTCTGTGTGGTGCTTCCATTGAACTTTACACCATCTAATGACCTTGTTCCTTGTGACCCTCTCCTTAGTTTCCAAGATTTTGACCGGTTGCTCAGCATACGTCAAATCTTCCTCTAGTTCCAATTCTTCCATTGGCACTTGTTCTTTCGGTACTCTCAAACACTTCTTGAGCTGGGAAACATGAAAGACATCATGTACATCCGAAAGATGAGCTGGCATCTCCAACTTATACGCTACTTCTCCTCTTTTGTCCAAAATCTTGAATGGTCCAATATAGTGAGGTGCAAGCTTCCCTCTTATGTGAAACCTCTTATGACCTCTCATTGGTGACACCTTGAGGTAAACAAAATCTCCTATTTCAAAGGCTAATTTCCTTCTCCTATTATCCGCATAGCCTTTTTGCCTTGATTGGGCAGCCCTCAAGTTTTCACGAATTATTTGGACTTGCTTTTCGGCTTCTTGCAACACATCCGGACCAAATACTTGAGTTTCTCCTGCCTCATTCCAGAATAAAGGTGTCCTACACTTCCTCCCATAAAGTCCTTCATATGGTGACATCTTCAAACTTGCTTGGTAACTATTGTTGTATGAAAATTCCGCATATGGCAAGCTTTTGTCCCAACTTTTCCCATGCTTTAAAGCACAAACTCTTAACATGTCCTCCAAAATCTGATTGGTCCTCTCGGTTTGTCCGTCCGTTTGAGGATGATATGCTGAACTAAAATTCAACCTCGTTCCCAAAGCTTCATGCAACTTTTGCCAAAATCTGGAGGTAAATTGAGAACCTCTATCCGAGACTATCTTCTTAGGGACTCCATGTCGACACACAATATGCTCCATGTATATTTCGGCCAATCGTGCAGCTGTATATTTGGTCTTCACAGGGACAAAATGAGACGACTTGGTTAAGCGATCCACAATTACCCAAATTGAGTCATACCCGGACTGAGTACGTGGTAACCCAACTATGAAGTCCATACCAATTTCTTCCCACTTCCATTCCAGAATCTTTAATGGTTGTAATAGTCCAGCTGGCCTTTGATGTTCCGCCTTGACTCGTTGACACACATCACACAATGCCACATATTCAGCTGTGTCCTTTTTCATGCTATCCCACCAATAGCAAGCCTTCAAGTCCTTGTACATCTTCGTACATCCAGGGTGAATCGAGTAAGGTGAGTCATGTGCCTCCTTTAATATTGTCTCCCGAATATGTTTTACATTAGGCACAACGATTCTCTTTCCAAGCCATAAGGTACCATATTCGTCTTCATCAAATCTGAATTCTCTCCCTTCCTCAGTCCTTTCCTTGATTTCCTTGATCTCTTCATCTGCGGTTTGGGCCTCTCGAATTTCTTGCTCCAAGGTTGGGTTTAACTCCATCATCTCCGTCTCATTTGCAAACCCGAGGTTCAACCGTTCAAACTCCTTACATAACTCGAATGGTAACTCTCGAACCGTGAGTTGATGACTTACTCCTTTTCTACTCAAAGCATCGGCCACTACATTGGCTTCTCCCGGATGATAGTTGATTCCCACATCATAATCCTTGATGAGCTCCAACCATCTTCGTTGCCTCAAATTCAGATCTGTCCGTGTGAAAATATTCTTAAGACTCTTGTGATCCGTATAAATTTCACACCTATGTCCGAGAATATAGTGTCTCCAAATCTTCAATGCATGTACCACGGCTGCAAGTTCTAAATCATGTGTTGGGTAATTCTGCTCATGTTTCTTCAATTGTCTTGACACATAGGCGAACACTTGACCTTCTTGCATAAGCACGCATCCGAGTCCTTTTCTTGATGCGTCACAATAAATATCAAAACCCTTGCTTACATCCGGCAATACCAAAATTGGGGCTGTTGTTAACCTCTTCTTCAACTCCTCAAAACTGTTTTGACAAGCTTCAGTCCATTGGAACGCCTTTCCCTTCATTAGCAACTCCGTCATAGGCTTGGCTATCTTGGAAAAATCCTTGATAAACCGACGGTAATATCTAGCCATCCCAAGAAAACTCCTTATTTCCTTGACATTTTGCGGCGGCTCCCACTTCAACACGTCTCTCACTTTACCGGGGTCAACCGATACTCCTCCTCCTGAGATTATATGACCCAAAAATGGCACCTCTTTCAACCAAAACTGGCACTTGTTGAACTTGGCATACAATTGATGCTCCCTCAATTTCTGCAGTGTAAGCCTCAAGTGTTCCTCATGTTCCTTCTCATCCTTCGAGTAGATCATAATATCATCAATAAACACCACAACAAATCTATCCAAGTACTCCATGAAGACCTTATTCATGAGGTACATAAAGTAGGCAGGCGCATTTGTCAATCCAAATGACATCACGGTGTACTCATAAGATCCATACCGTGTTCTAAAAGCTGTTTTGGGTATGTCCGATGGTCTGATCTTCATTTGAAAGTATCCCGACCTCAAATCAATCTTGGAAAACACACAGGCGCCTTTCATCTGATCAAACAAATCCTCTATACGGGGCAAGGTGTACTTGTTCTTGATTGTTACCTCGTTGAGAGCTCGGTAATCCACGCACATCCTTTGCGTTCCATCCTTCTTGTCCACAAATAGAACGGGCGCTCCCCAAGGTGAAGAGCTTGGGCGAATAAAACCCTTCTCTAATTGCTCTTGAATTTGCTTCTTGAGCTCCGCTAATTCCATAGGAGGCATCCTATACGGCCTCTTAGCTATAGGTGCAGTTCCAGGTATTAAATCGATAACAAACTCAATGTCTTGATCAGGCGGCATACCTGGCAACTCATCCGGAAACACATCCAAAAATTCACACACTACCAGAATCTCCTCAATTGCGGCACCGTCCACATGATTCAACTCCAATTGCTTCGGTGCGGTTTGAGATGCTTCAAATTCTACGGTGATCCCTTCCTCATTAGTCAACTTCACCGTCTTTGTGGCACACTCAATAACTCCATTGTGCTTCCTCAACCAGTCCATACCAAGTATAATGTCCAATCCTTGAGAATCCAAAACTATAAGGTTGGCGGAGAAGTCTACCCCCCTTATTCTAAGGCTTACTTTTGGACATACTATATTTGTCCTCATCTCTCCTCCAGGAGACTTAACCAACAGAGTAATCTTCATATGAGAGATAGGCAAACTATACGTGGCAACATACTTCGATGCAATGAATGAATGCGATGCTCCAGAATCAAATAACATAGTCGCGGGGTTGGAGTTGGCGAGAAACATACCAATGACCACATCATCCGCTTGTTGAGCATCCTCCGTAGAGACATGGTTCACGTTGCCACGAGCAAAATTCTGCTGTCCACGGCTTCCTTGTGGTTGTCCTCCATTAGGTCTTGGGTTTTGCCTCGGTGCATTGCTTCCTTGACCAAGGCCCGACTTAGGACATTGATGCGCAAAGTGTCCAGCTTCTCCACAAGTATAACACTTCTTAACTCCACCTGAATTATTGGGACGAGCTTGGTTTTGAACATTGGCTCCAGGAAAATCAGCACGAGGTGCATAAGGCATTGGAGGCCTAGGTGCTTGCATAACAGGGCGCTGCTGCACAAACTGAGTTGGGCGCGGTGCATAACTAGGGCGCTGAGCAGGAATAGAGGAGCTGTAATGAGGCGCATATGGTGGTGCAAAGCGAGGTCGCACATTACTTCCTTGTTGTTGTCCTTAATATGGCGCCTTCCTCTTGATTTCTTGCTCCATCTCACGGATCTTGTTCTCAACCACAATTGTTTTGTCCACAAGTTTCTGGAAATTGGCATAATCGCAGTTGAGTAGTTGCACTTGGATCTCATTGTTCAAGCCCCTCATGAACAAGTATTGCTTCCGGCTGTCCCGACTAACATCCTCAGGTGCATACCTTGAGAGTTGAGTGAATTTATTGAGATATTCACTCATGCTTGATCTTCCTTGCCTTAAATTCTCAAATTCTTGCCTCTTCAAAATCATAACTCCCTCGGGCACATAATGAGAACGAAAATTCTCCTTGAATTTGGCCCAAGTGATTCTTTCTTGGTTCTCATGAGCATTGCAATAAGCATCCCACCAATCCGCAGCTGCTCCAACTAGTTGATGGGAAGCAAATAGCACCTTCCCGGTCACTACATTAGACAATAGCTAGCTTCTTCTCCACGGACTTGAGCCAATCATCCGCATCCATAGGGTCAGCGGCTTGAGCAAAGGTTGGCTGCCTAGTCCTCATAAACTCTCCCAACCGGTTATGAGGAGGCGGGGTGGCAGTGGAGGCATGTGGGGTTGATTGTTGATATTGCCAGCCTGCAGCTGTCCCATAGTCTGTATCATGGTCTGCATGAGCTAGTTTTGCATAGCTAATAGCTGCTCGATGTTGATACCTCCCTGAGTAGATCCTTGCCCATTGTTGTTTTGAGGCACTCCATTGTTCTCCTCCTCATCATTGCCGTCCCTCTGGTTGCGAGTCCTCACCATCTGAAGAAAAGCAATAGGTAAGAATTAGAGAACGTCCCCAACTATATGCATCAAGGGATATGAAGCTAACCAACTAGCTATACTAGCCTAGGTGGACATGGCAATGCTAAAGCATCCCAAAATCCTCTATTAAGCACACAAGCAAACAATATATATATAGCAAACAGCACACTAAGCAAAAACACATCGATTCCTGAGTGCTCCTATGTGCTCTAGAGTGTCCATTCTATCTAGGCTGCGTCCTACGGTCAACCTGTGGCTCTGATACCAATCTGTGACGCCCGGTTCCGAAAATGAACCAAGCTAACGCATAAGTGTGCCCAGGATGTTCAACACACATACACGAGTGATTCACAAATGATAAACAGATAATTACCACAACTCAAATTATTAAATAAGTACTCTTATTACATAATTCATTATATCCTCGAATACAAGCTCTAATGAATATTAATGACAGGTTCAACTAATGCAGCGGAAATAAACTAATTAAGCAACTAGGCAAACTAAGCAAAAGGGATAGCGCAGCTCCAATCAACACCACAGGCAAAGCTGACGGTAGACACGGCCTAGAACTCCGCATTATCACCATTAAACTCCCAATCCTGACCTGCAACTGTTGGGGGGGTGGAATTGCAAGAGTAAGTACATGTCATACTCAGCAAGTGTGGAAAGTATGACATGTGGCTGATTCAAATGACGACAATAATAATAGCAAAGTGCTGAAAAGTACAGTAAAACATTTGAAAAGCATTATTATATATATTATATGTGTGAAGTAAACCCATCATACTCATAAGTAATACCATAATATCATCAATAATTACAGATTTCACCATCGTCAATAACCATATTCAATACCAGAAATTAATCCATAACTATCCATAACCATTGCCAAACCATAACCATCCCAAAGTCCAATTTCCCTCTAATCATGGAAGTTGTCCACGTGCTCAAAACCCGGAGCACGGCTATCATGATAGTTTTAATTAACTCTGCAGAGTTTGTACCACTTTACCCACGTGTTTGTGATTTCATCACCCGTCAGCGACTAAAGAACCTCCCTTATGCCAATTACACTTCCTTTGGTGTATGGCCAAGAGATCACAAAATAGCCTTTACAAAGGGATTACTAGCCTATTCAGTCCCCACTGAGGTTTCACCGGTGGCGATGCCTCCAACTGAGCACATCTTCAACCAAGGGCCCCCTCTTGAGCCATTCGGATGCCAGGGTAGTCCCGCCAATCATCAACAAACCCAATGCGACTACCCCTTCCCCGAGCATCCACAATGGTCCAAACAGCACTACCAAAGCCCTAATTAATCAGCAACGCCGCACCCATACTTGGCCTCGTGGTGGCACTGTAGTCCTGGCTTATTCTCGCATGAACCGGTCCTTAGATCTAAAGCAAGCAAACCACCATAACATCCAACCCATCCACATACCAGGCTTGCTTAGATCACCCATTACAATACCATATTAACCAGTTCATGTTATCCATAATCTCATCCATGCATAAATAAATTGATTGGTATAGTTGTTTTCCATCCCAGTTGATTAAGCGAAGAAAAAGTAAAAAGCCTTCCCGACTCTCTACCATAAATTCCAGGTGACAAGGGTGGTCAAACAAATCTAGTAAACTTCCTACCATAGGATTCCCGTCAATTTTACACAAGTATGCAGTTTTGCAAACAAAACATTTATTTAAAAACAGGATCAATATGCTTCAAGGACACTTGCCTTGCTCTTGCTGTTGATTAGGGTCAAAGCCTTCAAACTCCTGGTGCTGTAGATCCTCCGCGGCACTTTCTAGCGCAAATCCGTCTAATCCACACAATAAACATACAAGACAAGAAACACAATCAAAGAGTGCACAAATATTACTCAATATGACATGACATGCATGATCGATGCAAATGCAAGGTAGAACTTGTTACTAGATTGCTTTTAATGATCTCTAACTAGTTCTAATAGCTTTTAACATGTTTATACAGGTTTGGATTCGATTAGATCAAATTTTAGAATTAATTCAACACAATTTAACCAGAAAGATCGGACTAGTCCGCTAGGGACCGGACAAGTCCGCACTCTGCGAGATCAGCGGATTAGGGTTTTCTAGATCGACGTGAATTTGGAGATTAGGGGTTGAATTCACGTAAGGAAAAGAGAATAGAAGGTATACCATGTGTTTAGAACTCCAATGAACCAAGAACTTGGAGGTGGCACTTGGATCTTGATGATCTAGGGTTGGTGATGAACTTGGAGAAGAATTGGTGGTGAAGGACGAAACTTGGTGGAGATCTCTATCCTTCTTCGTTTCCTCCTCTTCTTCTTCTTGCTTGGGATCTTCTCCTCCCTCCTTGATGGTGGCTCCCCACGAACTAGGGTTTGGGTGGGTGGAAAAGTGGCAAATAGATGTCAAACCAAGGGGTGGGGCTGTTTATATAGAGGTGGAGGCTAGGGTTAGATGGATTTCGAGTTTTGGGATGAGTAGAGGCCGGTTTAGAGTCCCACATGGGCTCTAAAAGAGTTAGGCACGACGTACCTAGGCCCACTTAACGTGAAACCCAAGAAACAAGTTGTAAAACAAAAGATCAACTCGAAGTCGTGAAATATCAGACATGTTCGGAAAGGACCGGACTAGTCCGAAGTCGTCCAGAGAGAAAATCGGACAAGTCTGGCCAAAAATCGGACAAGTCCGAATTTGAACAGAGGGGAAAACGGACAAGTCCGCTGGAACACCGGACTAGTCCGGAAAAGTCCAGAGACTTAGCAAATTTTCAAGGATTCATGGAATATCGAACTAGTCCGCACAAAATCGGACAAGTCCGAATTTTTCCAGAGTCAAAATCGGACTAGTCCGCAGCAAAAACGGACAAGTCCGTTTTTAGTCAGAGAGAAATCGGACTAGTCCTCAGTAAAATCGGACTAGTCCGCACTTTCCTGTGTTTTAAGTGCGGTTTTGCTCCAAATCAATTTTAAAAGCTCCGAAATAAAGTTAAACTCGTTCCTCTTTATGTGGGTTAATGTTAAACATGTATATGAGTGCATGTAGGGCATGATGCATGAAAATTAGGGTGTTACACGGCCCGAACCACGTAAACTCTTGTGTCTCCTGCGTCATTTACTATTCACCTTCTTGATTCTCCGCGCGCCCACACCGAACATCAAACTCCTCTAACACTTTAGTAGTGTCGGGAGATCTGCCGGTCCCAAACCACCGACAGACTTGTATCTTTTTTAAAAAAATTTGGAAAGTATAGTAAGTTCTATTTGAATGGTGCCTATGTTGCTTTGATATCAAGGTGTTATGCTCGTTAGGATATCCTTATAATGATTGTTCATTATGCTTATCTTATTGTCAATTATGCTCATCACAATCATTGCTCACACACACTTAATAGGCACCCACCATAAAGAGTGCATATATGTTAGAAGTAATTCTTGTTCATATATATTGTTCTCATATATGCACGCTTTATAAAAATCAAATTCTTACTCTTAATTGTGAAATCTCAATTGTTGTCATCAATCACCAAAAAGGTGGATATTAAAAGTGCATCTAGGCACACCCTTATAGGTTTTGGACGATTGATGACCAACAAGCGAGATCCTAATGAGATTTGTTAATATGAAAGCAAGTCTTCGGAGAATAAAAATAACGGTGCACAAAAAGGTTAAAAATGAGAAAGAAGAGGGAAGAAGCCCAAGTGAAGAATGGAAGTGCAATGTAGTTCAAAATGTATAGGGTGTTTGTGAGAGACACACCCCAAGAGCTCAAATCATTGTGTAGAGCAATTGAAAAACACTTAAGCACCGAACAAGTCCGTAAATTAGCAGACTAGTCCGATTTCCTTTCTATTTAGCACCAGACAAGTCCGAAAATCTCTAGACTAGCCCTATATGCTCACTGGTGCTCAAACGGACAAGTCTGAAAATGCAGACTAGTCCGTCTACACTTCACAAATACACAATGCACCAGATAATACCGATTAATACGGACTAGTATGATTTACTTATCGGACAAGGAATGAACTAATCCAGTCCTTTACTGACTAGTCTGGTACACTCACAACATTTAGAGTTTCAAGGTGTGCTGCATGACTTCACGGAAATTCACTCTGCACACCGGACTAGGCCGGTCCCCATAGGGAACTAGTCCAGTCATCGGGATCTCTAAGAGTAACTTATTCTAATAACTATAAATAAGTGATCCATGAACACTAAGAAAAGAACGAAGAACCCTAGCGCTGTCACACGTCCAAAGAGCACAAAAACACTCCTCTAAACACATCTAAATCCCTAAAATTTTAATCTTTGGGAATCAAGATTTGGGAAAGACAGAGCGACGTCCACGCAATCTTGAGCTCTTGGGGCTTGATCTCTCATACACTCTTGCAATTCTTGTACATCTTTTGAGTGTATTCGATCTGTTTTCTCGTTGAAAACTTGTGGGAGCCCTCAGCTTGTGAGGTTGCCCCATTGACTTGGTGATTACCCCCGTGATAGTGTAACTCAAATCAGCCTTTGTGGTGACTTGACAAGGTAAAGTGTTTGTTGAGACCCGGCTCTGTGTGAGGTCCTCAACGAGGACGTAGATCTCTTTTATGGGATCGAACCTCAGTAAAAATCCTTTGTCTAGTGTGTTCTTGATTTTTTACTTTTCATCATTATCACAATCTAGGGCAAACCTTGATCATACTCATAATTGTCACTAATTTTGTGATTCTCGAGTAACATAATTATTATCTACACTTGCTAATCACATCAAATTTAATTTTTCTATTATGCTGCTTTATTGTTAGAACAAAATCACAAAAACAGTTAAGCTTTCGTAGGTGTAATGAGCAAATCGGACAAGTCTGCACTCTACACTAGACTAGTCCGATCCTCTTGGTATTTGACGTTTTTGTTAAGTGTTCCAGGAAAAGTTTCAACGCCTATTCACCCCTCTCTAGGCCACATTAACGATCATCAACAACTTCCCCCAACCTTACCCTTTGCTCGTCCTGAAGCAAAGATGAAGGCTTAGGTTGTTGATCAGGAGTTGCTACAATATCCTACTTTTCAAAAGTACCAAGTGCACAATAACATATTCTACCTTGCATTGAATAAATTGACTATGGTACATCACCCATTTTCTTAGTCATTATGGGCTTAAGCCTCCTCTATTTCTTGGGTGATTGAAGGTTAGAACAGCAAAGTGAGCATGCATTACCTAATATCTAAGTTCCACTTGAATTCCAAAGAAGATTCAAATGGTGTTTAATTATATGTTCCTCAAAAATGTTCTCAATCACTCTTACATGGTAAGTGGAATTTTCCTGGCCAACAATGCCTTTCCTGTCCTACATCTAAATAAAGCATTTCTGTAGAACTTCGAAAGGATCAAGAGTATGCATATTTGCAACACATATATTGCTAAGTTAAAAGAGTAAGCCTCAGGAAAAAAATCATAGTTTGATCAAGATTGTGCATTTGTGATGGAATGTAGTAAAGTGGAAATTTGGATAACTCCTTTTTGTGAACTCTCTTTATTGTGAGGATGAAACATGGTTACTTATTTTTTTCCTTTTTTTTCCCATGCTCTTGTACATGAGCATGAATTTCTTTTTTTCTTTTCTTGTAGCCATGTCTTCTACTTTTTCAATAATTTTGAAGAGAGTACTATGCATGAATAGTATGGAGTATCTTTTGATAGTGGAGCGGTACGATGGAATTTCGCTAACTTCTACTGTAGAAGTTTAGCATGTGGTTGTGAAATCTTGATCTTAAAAGTATGAAAAGATTCTCACATAGGTCTATACTAGTTTGACTAGGCTCAATATGAAAGCAAATAGCATATTGCAGGATCGAAGAGCACGTGAAAAGCTACCAGAGGGGGGTGAATGGTAGATAAAAACTTTTTATGCAGAAGCAACAAAAACACATCGGCAAAAACTATCCTTATAAAGAAACCAGTGTGTGCGATAGATCTAACATGTTAAACCATGACAAAATTATAATTAATTGTAGAGAGTCGAGTCACGAAACACCATAACAATATTCATGTGAAAAGAATGAGTAGACCCCAAGTTATGATCAAAAGACTGAGCAAAGATCAATATGTTCTACCCGAGTTAAAAATAGATTTGCTACGCAACAAAGTAACTCATGTTGATCAAAAACCACTGAACCAATGATCGTGAAATTTTTATAGATTATAGAGCATCAAGTTTTGAAGAAAACACAAAAAGAACCACGACAATTTGATAATTAAAACGAGAGTAGCAATTGAAACCCCGAAGCAACATCAGGCTGTGCAGAAACTCGGCGAGAAAAACTTACCAAAAATAAGTCGGGCGAACAAGGCAGAAAAGCTCCTCTAAAACTACAAACTTTCTTCAATGAAACAAAAGAGGAACAACCACAAGTCATGCCCTCCATAAGACCTGGCCTCTTGCTTAGATAACTAGCCCTTATACCAACAAAATCGAAACTTGGACTCCTACTACTCCTTGAATTCAACATAAACATACAATAACTGGCCAAGACTCTTCCATACGCAGATAGAAGCAATCTTAAGACTTCCAAAAACCTTAGGAACATCCCGCACATTCCTAAAACAACTCAACTTCGTGCCCAATATGAAATAACCAAAACAAATTTGAAACTTTCCATAAACGAACCATAACTACCTTAGCCGCAGTGTGAGCGCATATTCAAGTCGGTTGGACTGTTCCAGCCACACCTTCTAATCCATAACTTTTCACCACGCCTTGGAACAAAGTTGCCACGTCCATACACCCTTCAAACATGTGCAAACACTTTCCAAACCGTCCATGATACCTTCAAATGCATTGTTCTTGACCAAATCATGTTGCATGACCTCTCGAACTTGGTTGTTGAAACTCATGTTTTCCCTAATACTAGTTCAATGGATCACCATCAGCAACTATGTCTTGACCTCAAGAAACACCTGCACATGAACAAACAACTAACTCTTCCGAGCACAAGTCCTCGACTTGACTCACATTAGTTTTAAAACCACAACACGTTATGTGAGCACCTCACATAAGCATGTTGTACAACTTAGCAAAATAATATCCACCGTGATCAGCCAAAACATACCAAAATCTTTCTATATGAATACTAAGCAAAAATTTAATAAGCTAAAAAGCAAGTTTGAAATGTTGCAAGTTAAACCAGAATAGCTGAACATAAATGTTAAAGATTGGACAGTCTGATGTACGCAGAGAAGTAACTGTTACTCCCAATATGCATTGAGAAAGTTCAGACAGTCTGAACTGATTGACAATAACTTTTACTTTCAATACACATAGAACAGTTCAAACATTGCAAAGTGCGTTGTGTAGTACAAATAGAAGGTAATTGTTACTGTTGAATGCACATTTGATTCCAATGTATTCAACTCCCAGGTCTCACAATCCCCCCTTGATGAATGCATTGGCAGCACCACCTAGAATTCGAACATTGGCTCATTCATGTTTCATGAAAAGTTTTGATAAAAGGAAAATTTATTCCCCGTTTTGAAAATAAAAAAATAAATGAGAAGAAACCTCTCACTTTAAAAAATAAATTCTTCCTCTAAGGATGTACACTCCCTCTGCGAAGAACATGTAAATCAAAACACTTGTGAATGTGTAATGTGTGATATATTTCTCCCCTTTTGACATTGTATTCAACAAGGTACAAAAGATAAATTTTAATTGTTTCTGAGCATAATATGACATATGCATATAAAACAAAGTTCATTCAAGCCATACTATCAAGTAACTTACACTATCACATCAATTAGATACATAAAGTAGTGTAACCCATGTTGGAGATCAAGTGTAATTTCAATTTAAGCCAGTCATGATGTCCCTATCTAAACTATTTCAATACTTGAAAGCATGTCACATGTTGCTATTTTATTTACTTTTAAAGCAAAAATTGAAATCATATAAACTTTGTAAGAGATTATATGCAACATCCGCCTTATTCTAACCAACCAAGCTAAGCCTATGTCATTTGACAATCAGAAGCTTAAGGACATCATTTTTGTTATACACAACTCCTTCCAAGTCCATATCTAAGTGCAATGATAAGCAATCTCAAAAGAAGAAGTGCGATGTATGCATGTTATCTTAACCTTTCTTGATTTTTCATTTGATCATAAAATCTCAACACGTGGGCTATTGATTGATTATTGTTTCATTATTAAAAGCAATTATGAGCACGCAACAAGTTCAAAACAACAATAAAGTTCAATCATGACCACATTTACTGTAAGTAATTATTAAAATTAAAAGTCATCGAAAAAACTACAAAATGTATAATATGAGTAATGTAGTAAGAACTTTCAACATGTAAAAGGAATCAAAAAGTCTTATATGTATGAAACACTTATGCTCATATTATCACATATACTTCTTGAGTTGCAACACCCCCCCTCAATTTAAGCCATAAGGATGCATAACCCCTATTTCACTATGAATGAAAAAAAAAGAGTGAAATCCAATGGTTTTGTAAAAATTTCAACCAATGTTGTTTGATATCTACATGGTGAAGCACAATATTTCCTTTTTCTACATTATCACAAAGAAAGTGATACCTAATATCAGTGTACTTTATTCTACAATGTTGCACGGGGTTTTTAGTAATGCAAATGACACTAGTGTTATCACAAAACAATCGAAGACTATCGAGATCAACCTCATAGTCTTTAAGTGTTTGAATAATCCATAAAATTTGCAAGCACACGGTAGCAACAGCTACATATTCAGATTCGACCGTGGATTGTGCAACAGAACTTTGTTTTCTACAAGACCAAGCAACAAGTGAGTTACCATGAAAATGACAAGCATCTGAAATACTTTTATTATCAATCCTACAACCACAAAATCAACATCCATAAAAGCTTTCAATGTAACAGTCGAGGAAGAAGGAAGAAAAATGCCAAATTCGTGACTTCCATGTAAGTACCTGAGGATCCTTTTGAGGGCTTGACGATGTGAAGCGACTGGGGAAGCTTGAAATCGTGCAGACGTACACTGAATTATATGTACGGTCTTGATGCCGTGAGGTACAGAAGTGACCCAATCATACTTCTATATGCTTTTTGATCAACAGGTTCACCATCTTCATCAAGTTTAAGTGTTGTCATTGTTCCCATTGGTGTCCCAATAGACTTGCTGTTTTCCATGTTGAAGCGCCTAAGGAGATATTTCATATACTTCATTTGATGTAAAAATGTTCCCTTTTTAGTTTGCTTGATTTACAGCCCTAAAAACTGCGTGAGTTCTCTCATCATACTCATCTCAAACTCTGAACTCATCATAGCTGAATACTTGGACACAAGATCTTGAGAAGCATAACCAAAGATAATATCATCTACATATTTGAATGAATATTGAGTCATTGCCATGCTTAAGTACAAAAAGAGTTTTATAAACATTTCCCATGGTAAACCCCTTTTCTAGAAAGAATGTTCTTAACCTACCATACCATGCTCTAGTGGCTTATTTGAGACCATACAAAGCTTTTGATAGTTTGTAAACATGATTAGAAAAATATGGATTTTCACAACATGGTGTTTGCTTAACATAAACCTCCTCATCTATGTAGCCATTAAGATAAGCACTTTTAACATCCATTTGATATAACTTGAAACCTGTAGATGCATCAAAATTCTAGTAAAATTCTTATTGTCTCTAATATAGCAACAAGAGCAAAAGTTTCATCAAAATCTAGACCTTTAACATGTGTGAAACCTTGAGCAACCAATCTAGCTTTATTACTAACCACAGCCCCATTCTCACATTGTTTGTCTTTAAACACCCCTTTTGTTCCTATCAATTTGTGGGCATTAGGTTGAGGGACAAGTTCCCAAACATTATTTCTTTCAAAATATTCCAAGTCTTCTTGCATGGCAATGATCCAAGATTTATTAGTGAGTGTGTGTGACATATATTGGAGTTCAAAAGAAGCAACAAATGCAGAATGAGCGTCGGAGTTTAGATCGCAAAACTTGAATCGTGTGACTCGTTCGTGCAAGCATCGAATAATTTGTTGTGGAGTATGACTTTTGAGGATGCGGAGGAGAGTAGACACTTCACAAGCTTCTTCTTCTTCATGTTCATCACAAACCCATGAGCTTGTGGCTTGAGGATAATCTGGACCAGCAATATTGTACATTGGTGTGGGTAGTGGAGCAAAATCAGGAGCAGGAATGACATTATTCATTTCTGAAATTTCTTGCAGCAGCTCCACTCTTTCATCATCTTCAACAAAAATACTCTCCCCTGCTGGTATGCATCTTGACCCACAATGTTTCAGCTAGTTCCTGGGCTAGCTTCATAAAAGAACACCTCACAAGTCTCCACAATTTTGTTCGTGTCAAGTAAAAGCACACGGTAGCCTCTAGTATGAGATGGGTAACCAAGAAATATGCTATCAATAGATATCTCTTCAAATTTATTAAGATTACGATGTTTTTAACAAAGCATTTGCAACCAAAGATCCTAAAATGTGTGAAACTAGGCCTATGTCCAAACCGAAGCTCATATGGTGTTTTCCTAACTTAGCTCTTAAGAAAACACGGTTTGAAACATAACAAGCTGTTGCAATTGCGTCCGCTGAAACTTTTCTAGGAGTTCGATATTCATCAAGCATAGTCCTAACCATGTCAACTAAGGTTCTATTCTTTCTCTCTACAACACCATTTTGTTCAGGTACATATGGTGAAGAAAATTGATGATCTATATTCTCTTTTCAACACAAATGCGATCAAATGATTGATTTTTAAATTCGGTTCCATTATCACTTCTAACTGCTTTTAAGATCTCGGGCGGTCAAGAGAAAGTCTAAAAACCAAACTTCTAAAGTGACTAAAAGCTTCATTCTTAGATGACATAAAGTAAACCCAGGAGTATCTAGAATAATCATCAACAATTACAAGCATATAACATTTACCTCCAAAAGATTGAACACGCGAAGGACCTACAGTGTCAAGGTGTAAAAGTTGTGTCGGTGCTGTTGTCACGGTCATTTAGAGTGGAGCATGTGAACCAACAACCATCTTAGAATGTCTACAAGAGACACAATATCTCTATCGCCTTTAGGCTAAGGTAACTCACGCATGCGATCAAGACCACTAACACGTGTGAGGTGACCAAAGCCTATGTGACCAAGTATACGATGCCAAAAGTATAAGTCCTTTGATTCATTAGCAACTAGACACCTATGCTTAGTGGTCGACATACCAAAGTTAGCTTTAAAAACTCTTCCAAATTGAGAAATGTTAAACATAAGCTCACCTCTTGAATCTACAACTTTGCAAGAATTTTTAGTGAAAGTTACTTCAAGATTTTGCCTAGCAATTGTGAAACAGAGAGCAAGTTTTATTTCAAGTTTTTAACAAGTACCACATCCTTCAAAGTGTAATGATTATTGACTCTAACCGAACCTTAGAAATTATAGGAGTTGAAGAATTATCGAGACAAGTAACATTTTCTACACGTGTCACAAAAGAGCGGGAGGAGAACCATTCTTGTTACCTGTCATGTGGCGTGAGAACCTGAATCTACAAGCCAAATATTCTCCTTTCTCAACCATGTAACCTACAGAGCAACACAATACGTTGATGACTCAATACTAGGGTTAGTGAAAAGGCATTTAGAAATCCAATATTGAGTCACATGACGTCCAACATGAGAAACAGGCGAAAGCTGAAAAATTACAGCAGGTTTATGAGTCAAAGTTTGAGAATTCTTGTTCCCAACTACTGATCTACGAGGTGTGTTATGTGTAGCTCGAAAAATAGTAGGTTTGGTAGAAATATTTGTATGTTTTGACTCATCAAAGCATGTCGTAAGTGTCTCACATCCGGTTCAGCACGTGCAATAAGTTTTGCTTGGTTGTTACGTGATCTAGCTAGCATTCTTTGCTTCTTCTCTTGTTTAGGTAGTGTATAATAAAAATATAAGACATGACCATCTCTACCACAGTAGGTACAATGAAATTTAACCTTACATTCTTGTCTAAATAAGCAAGCAACATGTGCTTTAGCAACCGAATGAGACAACACCCCTGCTGACCTAAAAACCACCATTTTTATTTACTAACTATTTGAATCAAACCAGTTCCTTGTGACTTTACAACCTTAGGTGGATGTGCCTTAGCATGTGCGTTAGAATCAAAACCTAAACCAGTTTTATCATTGCAAGACTTGGATGAATTTATCAGTAAGTTTAGGTTCTTATTTGCACTACAAAACCACTCTAGTTTCTAATGCATGTCATCAAGTTTATTAGATAGATCTAGGCAGTTTTCACATGAAGTTTTTCCATTTAATTAGCAATTAGAACAAAAATTTACTTCATAGGAACATAAAGCATTGTTCAAGACGTAAATCTTATTCCTAGCATCATGTAGTTTCTTATTAAGATCATCACAACTAGAATAATACAAAACAATTGTAGAGAAGCTAGCATCTTTTATGTTTTTATCATTAAATGCAGTAAGCTTTCTGTTATTTTAAATTTCAAGCTCAAGTTCATTAAGCATGGAGGTGTGCACACTTCTTAGAGAGCACAATTGCTCATATATCAGTTCACAAGGAGAACAAGAATTATCACTAGAAACCAAAGAATGGACCGAAAAACCCATATATTCCCATGGGAATGATTTTAGTCGATCAGTTTTTTATTCTAGTGATCTAATTTTAGCAGCATTGTTCCTAAGTTTTTTGTCCTTTTGCTTAAGTACAGAAGTGGCACGAGAAATAACATCACACATTTCTTCACATGAAGTACATACCTCATCATTGTCGCTAATTTGTTCAATGTCCTCCATGCCTGAACTCCAGTTGGTGGCCATGAAACACGTACTTGTCAAAATGTTTTCATCTTCATTACTTCCGGTGTCCACATCACTCGAGCTGAATTCTTGAAGTGCGGAGACATAACTGTTTATCATTTGACGATGTGTAAAAACTTCTTCTTGTTGTTGTTGTTGGCAGAGGAGGACTTGAACTTTGTTTGCTTCTCATCATGGGGAGTAGAACCTAAAAGGTTAGGGCAATTTGTACGAAAATGTCCAGACTCACTGCATTTGAAGTATCATTGAGAACCACCACTTCCTCTGCTTCTAGTTCTCACATTCTGCAATGCTTGTGAGAACTGAGTAGAGAGAAGTGCTAGCTCCTCCTATGGAAAGTCTTCAATATGTTCAGGAGTTAGAGAGGATATCAAAGCAAGTGTACCACGTGATGAAAATTTCATCGAACTAAGCATGTCACGTTGTGAAACAAATGCAAGAGACTTGTTGGGGCTTTTTACGTGATATTATATCAAGTTCATGAGTTTTTAACTTGGAATACAACACATCTAAAGTAAGTGTACTCATGACAGTGGATTCAAGAATAGATGTAACTTTCATCTCCCAAATTGACATGTCTAATGCACCTAACTATTGCCTAGAATTTTTCAACATGTGAAAAATGTAAAAGCCCAAAAATTCAATCATGCATTTCAGTTTTGAGATCTAAAAATCAGAAGGATAAAAGAAATAAAAAATAGAAAAGTAAAAAAATCAGATTAGTTCAAACCCTACAAGACGGAATTGAAAAATGTAAACCAGGCTTCTGTTCAAACTAAGTCAAACTGAAAGTTTGAGTTCACAAATAGGTTATTCGTATCTCAAATAGCACCCCTGCAAAATTTCATAATTTTTGAAGCATATTTGCTATGTAATTCAAGTGGCACATTGAAATGCATTTGAATTCAAATTCAAAATTTATTTTTGAATGAAACTTGGTCCAATCAAGAATTTAATTTCAGACTCAAATCCAAGATAATTTTTTTTAGGCTAGCTGCCAAGTTTCATGAATTTTGACGAAGGTTTGGTAAGATATTTGAGTGAACGGATCAATTGGATAAGAATGGGAATGTGGGCCCACTGGCCAGTGACCCAAACACAAGTGAACTGCCTCCGTTCCACCCAAGCTTCCACGTTGTGTGCTGCACCTGCTTGCTATCGGCAAGCAGGTAGCCAGGTAGCTGTGAGGCAAGCCCTTTAATTCACCCGCATCCCTCACCACTACTCTTGTCTCTCCCTCTTCGCCCAGAGTGGAATGATCTTCTCAATTTCTTTGCTTCCACGCACACCATTGCCACCGTGCCTTGCTCGTCGCTTGCCGGCCGAGCTTGGGAGGTTTACCATCATGAATAGTGAGTCCTGCCAAGACATGTACAATGGCCTCAAGGTCCTCATCAATGAGATCCGCTCATATGGATGCACCCGATGGACGGACCACGAAGTTGTGAAGAAGATGATTCGGGCATTCGTGCCTCAAAACATTGCTCTTTGCTCCATGATCTGTGAGAGTCCAGGGTTCACCAAAATGACCCCGGAAGAAGTGTTTGGTAGAATCATCAATCACGAGAAGATGGAGAGAGAAGCCATGTTCTACAATGATCTTCAAAAGCTCACTTTCTCCAAGACGAAAGATGTTGCATTCAAAGCAACATCATCCAAATCCCAAGAACAAGAAGAAAGTGATGATGAGAACCTCGACACCGTCGAGGAAGAGGTACTCTTCATCAACAAGTTCAAGAGGATGATTAGAAGAAGGAAAGGGAGCTACCATCATGAGAATAAGAACAAGGAAAGAAGTCCAAGACAAGAACAAAGAGGGTTTGCTACAATTGTGAGGAATATGGCCATTTCATTGTGGGTTTCCCACATGAAGACAACAAGAAGAAGAAGGAAGGAAAGTCCCAAGAGAAGAAATTTTTCAAGAAGAAGATGAAATTGGGACGAGCTCACCTAGGAAAGGAGTGGTACTCAATTGAAGACTCCTCCTTCAAGGATGAAGAGAAGGTGGCAATAATTTCCATGAAGGGGTCATTCACGGAGAACAAGCTCTTCCCCAACTTGGAGAGCTCAAGGTAAACATGCCTCTTGGCCAAGGAGGGAAAAAAGAATGTTAACTCTAAACCATCTTCTTCAATTTCATCGCATGACAACTTTTTATAGTAGTAGTAATAATGAACATATGATTAAAGATTTGAGTAAGAGCACCTTGAAAAGAATGAAGTTGTTGTCGGATGAGATATTTGAGAAGGAAGAGCTCATCAATCGTCAAAAGGACATGATCATCCAAGAAAAGGAGAGATTTAAAGAGTCTGATGAGCTCATAGAGCTCGAAAGAGCAAAAAGCAAGGCACTCGAGTGTGAACTCGCTTTGAGCAAGGAAAATTGCTCAAATATTGAGGAAACAACAATTTTGCTAAAGGTTGAACTTGTTAACTTAACAAAAGTTAACAAGATACTTTAAACACAAGTTGAGTGTCTTAAGATTAAAGCACCTTTTCCCTCCAGGAGCTCAACTTCCACAAAGGTCACATCAAAAAAAATTCAAGCTTGCAAGTGCTCTAACTTAATTCTCAAACTAAAGGATGAACTCTAATTGCCACAAAACAAGCAAGCACCGAAAGGTGGCATCTTTGACAAGGATAAGATGGCATATGCACAAAGTGCATATACCAACACAAGAAACCCTCATGCCATAGATGGTCTTGGTTATTCTCCGATGAGAAAGCAAAGTGCTAAGACTCCCAAGAATGGAAAAGACTTGAATTTTTTGTCAAGGAAGGTTCATGCCACAATAACAAGGTAAAGAACAATGTTACTTCACTTGACATGCCTAAAAATGAACCTCATCAATTATTCCATGATTTGGATGCTTCATGTGTTTTATTGAGGAACAAGTTTGGCAAGCCTTATGCTAGGTATATTAGGCCACTCCACAAGAGTCAAACACTTTGTGTGTTGAAGCCCAAGTGCCTCTTGACTAACACCAAAGGACCCAACACCGCTTGGGTACATGAAACCAAGGCTTAACTCTATTTTGTAGGCATACTCCTCCAGTGGCATGGGTCCCTGATAGTGGATGCACAAATCATATGACCGGGGAGAGAAAAATGTTCGTGCAATATGAGGAAAATGAAGATCCAAGTGGAGGAATCTTATTTGCAAACAATAGCCAAGGTATAATCATTGACATAGGTAAAATTGCTATATCCCCTAATCATACTCTTTCTCGTGTTTTACATGTTGATTCACTCGATTATAACTTGTTGTCCATATCACAACTATGCGACAAAAGTTATAATTGTATTTTCACTAACGAGGGTGTGACCGTCACAAGAAGAAGCAACGACACAATTTCCTTTAAGGGCATGCTCAAGGGAAAGCTCTCTCTTGTGGACTTCTCCGTGGATAAAGCCCAACTTGACACGTGCTTAATGGAGAAAACCAACATGAGATGGCTTTGGCATAGAAGACTAGCCCATGTTGGGATGAGAAATTTGCAAAAACTTCTTAAGAGCGAGCACATCTGTGGCTTGAAGGATGTTGTTTTTTAAAAGGATAGGCCATGTAGAGCTCAACATTCATCCAAGAACCTCATGACGACAACAAGACGATTGGAGCTTATACACATGGACCTCTTCAGTCCAATCGCCTACATAAGCATTGGCGTTAACAAATACAGTCTTGTAACTGTTGATGATTTTTCAGATTACTCTTGTGTGTTCATTTGCATGATAAGAGCAAGACTCGAGGTTTCCTCAAGAAGTACTTGAGGAGTTCTCAAAATGAGTTGCCCTTGAGAATCAAAAGTATAACGAGTGACAATGGCACCGTGTTCAAGAACACTCAAGTTGAAGAATTTTTGGATGAATAAGCCATCAAGCATGAGTTCTCGGGCCCCTACCCCCCCCCCACCCCCCAACAAAATGGGGTGGCCAAGAGGAAGAATAGGACTCTCATTGAGATTTCTAGAACCATGCTTGATGAGTACAAGACATCGGACCGGTATTGGGCGGAAGCGGTTAACACCGCTGCCATGCCATAAACCGGTTGTATCTCCATCGCATAGTGAAGAAGACGTCTTACGAACTCCTAACCGGTAACAAGCCTGACATTTCATATTTTCATGTTTTTGGGAGCAAATGCTATATTCTCAACAAGAAGCCTACGAGTTCAAAGTTTGCTTCAAAGTCTGATGAGGGTTTCTTGCTTGGCTATGACTCAAATAACTACGCCTATTGTGTCTTCAACAAATCCTCCAAAATTGTTTAAGTAGCATGTTACGTTGTGTTTGATGAGACTAATGGCTCCCAAGTGGAGCGAGTTGATCGTTGTGTGATAGATCAAGAAGAGACTCCACAATTGGTGATTGGGAGGATGGCACTTGGAGACATTCGGCCACAAGAAAAATCTCAGGACACAAGTGACCACCCCGCAAATCAAGCAAGTTCTTCCTCGCATGATAAAAGTCAAGACCCTCAAGATGCACCTCAACAAGATCAAGATGATCAAGATCAAAATGAATGCATCGATCTAGGGGGAGACAAAGAAGATGAGGGAGAAGAAGATGATGCTCCAAGAAATCATGCACCACACCCAAGATGCACCAAAGTGTTCAACGGGATCGCCCCGTTGAAAACATCCTTCAAGACATCTCCAAGGGGGTAACTACTCGATCTCGTGTTGCAAATTTTTGTGAATATTACTCCTTTTGTTTCTTCTTTAGAACCTTAGAAGGTAGAAGAAGCACTACGAGATCCGAATTGGGTGGTGGCCATGCAAGAAGAGCTCAACAGCTTCAAAACAAACCAAGTATGGGAGCTCGTGAAGAGGCCATATGCAAATGTTGTGGGAACCAAATGGGTGTTCTGCAACAAACAAGATGAGCACGGTGTAGTTATAAGGAACAAAGCACGATTGTGGCCAAAGGATACTCACAAGTCGAAGTTTGGATTTCGATGAAACCTTTGCTCCCGTAGCTAGGCTTGAATAAATTCACATATTTCTCGCCTTTGCTACTCACCATGATTTTAAGCTATACGAAACGGATGTCAAGAGTGCTTTCCTCAAAGGTCCAATTAAATAAGAGGTGTATGTGGAGCAACCCACCAAATTTCAAGATCAAGACTACCCAAACCATGTCTACAAATTGAGTAAGGCTCTCTATGGCCTCAAAGGAGCTCCTAGAGCTTGGTATGAGTGCCTTAGAGACTCCTGAACTCAAAATGGTTTCAAAATTGGGAACGCTGACTATACTCTGTTCACAAAGCATTTCAATGATGATTTGTTTGTTTGCCAAATATATGTCGATGAAATTATATTTGGTTCTACTAAAAAAATTTTTTGTGATGAGTTTTCTAATATCATGGATGAAAGGTTTGAGATGTCCATGATGGGCGAGTTGAAGTTCTTCCTAGGATTCTAAGTAAAGCAACTCAAGAAAGGCACGTTCATTAGTCAAACAAAGTACACACAATACATACTCAATAAGTTTTACATGGACAAGGCCAAACCCATCAAGACTCCAATGGGAACCAATGGACACCTCGACCTCAATGATGATGGTCCAAGTGTGGACCAAAAGGTATATTGATCCATGATTGGTTCAGTAATTTACCATTGTGCATCGAGGCCCGATATAATGTTAAGTGTTTGTATGCGTGCACGTTTTCAAGCCGCTCCCAAGGTGTGTAATTTGACCGCCGTAAACAGAATTCTTAGATATCTGGTTCACACACCAAGCCTAAGACTTTTGTACACCAAGGGCTCTAAGGTTAATCTTATTGGATATTACGATGCGGATTATGCGGGGTGCAAAGTAGATAGAAAGAGCAAGTGCGGGACTTGTCAATTATTGGATAGGTCCCTAGTGTCTTGGTCCTCAAAGAAACAAAATTTCATTGCTCTCTCCACAACCGAAGTAGAGTATATTGCCGCCGAAAGTTGTTGTGCACAACTTCTTTGGACGTGACAAACTCCTAGGGACTATGGCATAAACTTGCGCCATATCCCTCTCCTATGTGACAATGAGAGCGTCATAAAAATAGCCCACAATGCAGTTGAGCATTCAAGGACCAAGCACATTGATATTCACCACCATTTCTTGAGAGATCACTCCATCAAAGGACACATAGTGATTTCCCATGTGAGAACCAAAAAACAATTACCGATATTTTCACCAAGACCTTAGATCAGAAGAGATTTTGTGAACTTAGGAGTGAGCTCAATATGTTAGATTCTCGAAATGTGGCTTGAGTCTTGCACATCTGATTGTTACTTGTATTTGCTTCAAAATAATGCATGCTTGCGAAAACTTCATCCCTCTCAAATTTCTACAAAGCTATTTGAAATTATGGAATCTTTATGAATTATGATCGTAGTTTGGTTGTTGATTGCTTACTGGCCTGTTTGCAAATATTCTTTGTGAAAACTAGTCCAAAACGATCAAATCTCTCGTGAAACTCAATATATATGAATTTTCACCCTTTGGACTGGACTAGTCCACCTCCCTGGCCGGACAAGTTCGGACTCCAGCTTCTGCAGGCTCAGATGGATAAGTCCCAAATGGACTAGTCCATCCCTCGGGCCGGACAAGTCTGGCCCTCCGAGTAGTCCGGATAGGGTCTATGACCAGACTAGTCGGAGTAGCCTGTCGGACTAGTCCGACCCCTGGGGACTTTACCTCCCCAGCAGGGCCCCTGACTCTTCACTTCGCCCATTTCACTCTCAATCCTCTCCTCCACGAAAACCACACCAATTTTGGCAATTTTCACCTCAATGCACCAAAAACCACTTCCAATCCATTGATTGAAGGCCCAAGGTGTGTGGGAAGCCTTCCCCACGCATCTTTGCTCGAATCCCCTCGCACATTTCGTCGATTCAAAGTTTTGAAGGCATTCATGACCTAACCCCAAATCCCTCAAAATACAAATTTTTTAGGTATTTTGGTAGAAACCTCTTCACAAATGTTGTTCTACATGTCTTTGGGATCCTAGCCTAGGAATATTGTGCCTCGATCCGTGGATTTTACGAAAAATATTAAGATTAGGGTTCTTACTGTGTGGACCAAACTAGTCCGGCCACAGGGAGGACATGTCTGGCTCGTACGGACTGGTTTGGCCCTAGGCCGAACAAGTCTAGGGTTCACAGTACAAAACCCTAATTTTGATCGTTTTAGTGAATTATAACGCAATACTCCACTCAATTGAGCTCATATATTCTCTTGTTTATCACTTCTCAAGGACGATGTTGAACCACTATAGCGACTCGCCCCTATCCAATTCGGAGGCCAAGGCAGGAAGGAAAGAGACTTATCGTCATGCTTGTGAGGAGCGAGCTTGCGCAAGCCCTCCTCGAGTCGAGGGTTGAGGCAAGGAAGAACAAGAAGCAGCAAAGGGAGGCCCACAACTCAGCTGTAGCCGAACAAGCCCAGGCTTGTGACAATGGGAGAGAAAGAAAGGACACAAGCAGCTAAATCTTCCAAGGATAAAGGCAAGGCACCAGCGGATGAGCCGCCAAAGCAGAGGAAAACTGTTGCAAAGAAGCCCGCTAGTGTCAAGAAGCAAATTGGCATCACCATTAGTGGGAAGGGTCTAAAGGGGACTTCACATCCCGTTGTCCCATTCAAGATGTCATCTCCCACAAGAAATCCCAACTGTCAACTCTCATTTGCAGCCAATCTGTTTGAAGGAAAGGGGGTAGAAAAAGAAAAAAGGTTGAGAATGGACTATGTTTACAAGTATGAGAAGCACACCGCCGACCCTCAGTTTTTGTGTGACTTCCATTGTGATTAAAACAGGCATGTGTACATAAAGATGAAGACCCCGGTGATAGATGCCCAGTGGATTGACTGCGATTGCATGGTAGAAAAGAAGCACATTGCTTTTGATGCACAGAGCTTCATGGTCTCAAGGACCTCATGGCTTTTATGTATGACATGAACATTGAGGTGATAGTACAATTTTACACCACAATCTACTTTCACAAGCATGGAGACAGGAGAATCACTTGAATGTGAGCAATACACTGCCACTTATGCGGAGTTTGTCGAAATACTTGACTTGGAGGATCAACTCAACAACGAGATCATTATCTCAAACCTCAAGGATATTAATAGGGATGACTTGGACTACATGTATCCAAGTCATTACATTACACCTATGAGGCGGGGCACACAAGGAACATCAAGAGTTTTGAGGAAGACAATAGCCCCCAAGGATGGAGATGTGGGGGTCATTCAAGGCAACTTAAGGCATTTGATGGTGTTGATTGACGGGGACAAAAAATTCAACATTGTGGATTACATCTATGATGATATTTTCAACATCTCACACACGCCAACAAATCTTGTGGATATGCTCCTTATGTCATGTGCCTCGTTGAGAAGGTGTCATGCATCACATTTAAAAAGGATGTCACCCATAGAAGACTTCGACCTCAGATGTCTCCTCCTCCACAACCTCCTTCCTCAAGGAGAAAGTATGCCGAGCCTCCTGCCTCATCCTCCCGTCCTTATCCTCCACCACAACCCTCGAGCGGATCCTTCAAGTGCTTCAAAGCACTTTTCGCTTCTTGTAGACGTATGGAAGTTCGGACTCCTCAAATGGAGCAACGCCAAGAGAAGTACTTCAAGGCGGTGTCTGACAAGCTCAAAATCCCCATGTCCCCCGCCGAGGAAAGTGATGGAGAGTTGACTCCATATCCCGAGTTCACCACTGATGAACTCGCCCCATTTGAAGAATATGGCTTTACAAAGGCGACACCTTCCAATGGTGAAGACAGTGAGGAGGACACAATGAAGATCAATAGGCCACGAAGAGCGACTATGAGAAAGACGACGATGACGATGACGAGGAGTAGATTGCAGGAACCCCTTCTTCTTTTCCATTATGGTTTCTTGATGCCAAAGAGGGAGAGATTGAAGGGGGTACTTCTTTTTAGTTGTCGTCTGTCGGTACTCGGCATACCGGGTACCCCCGTGCACAAGCTAGAGCTGCCTAAGTGAAAGGGCATCTAGACATCCCCGTGGGTTTTGGATGATTGATGATGACGATTAAGAGTGTAATGAGCGAAGTTGATCTTAAGCACAGGTACAATGATTGAAATGAGATGAAACCATTAAAAAAGGAAAAGGATATAACGGGCGTCAAAGGTTCAATAGTAGAAATTAGGGTTTCTATGAAGTTGAGCTTATATGAGCCGTGTCATGTGAGAGGGTGGATGTATCATGTGCATTGAGATCATTCTAAGGGGCTCAAAGTGGTGATTGAGAGAAACACCTAAGTGAGAAGGTAAAAATGAGAAAGGACCCTAGGAGGCCTGACTAGTCCGAACCTCAAGGCCGGACTAGTCCGGCCAGGCAGACCAGTCTGTTTTTAGACGGACCAAACGTCTCTATAGTGATTCTTAGTGAATTTGGAGCTAAGTCCCAGAAGACCGAACTTGTCCATTTTTTGACGGACCAAAGCTCTCCGGAAAGGTTCGGACTTATCCGTTGGGTACGAACTAGTCCATTTGAGACTTAGTGAGATAAACCGAGAGAAACCATAGAGGACTGGACTAGTCCGGGCCTACCCAGATGAGTCTGTTTTGGGACGGACTAAACCCTTCTGTCCTACTTCAGACTAGTCCATTTTGGACCGGACTAGTCTGTTGTTTAGTGACAGTTGGAATTTGGAAATTTAGCGGGTAGTGTGATGATCGTCGCGCAGTGTGGTAGTTGTCGGGACCTGACCAGAGGTCAGTGGTCCCATTGGGCCGGACTAGTCTGGGGCCAGTGGCGGACTAGTCCGCCCTTCTGCTGAGGTCAGTAGAAGGGGCTCAGGAACCCTATAAAAAGGGGACCCCCGACCTAATTTGAAGATGACTTGAACCCTAGCGCCGCCAAAAGTGACCAAGAGCCTTCCAAAGCCTTCTACTTGTCCTACTAGCCCTCCAAGACCAAATCTTTAAGACATTAGGGTTTGGGGAGGAGAGTGAAGGAAGATCATCGCGCTTGGGCTCTCGGTTTGATCTCTTTGCACATTGTGATTGTGTTTTGTGGTTTGTGTGAGTTGAGCTTTGTGTGCTCCTCATTGTATTGATTTGTGGGAGCCTCAACTTGTGAGCAGCCCCATCAAACTTGGTGATTACCCATTGATATAGTGGAACCCAAGCCGGCCATCGGGGTGGCTTGGTGAGAGAAGGCTCAAGTGAGACCCGATCCTTGTGTGGACTTATCAACGTGGATGTAGGCTTCTTCGTGGAGCTGAACCATAGGATAAATCTTGTCTCACTTGTATTTTACTTTTTGTAATCACTAGTATTGCTATTAGGGTTCATATTGTTCATATTGTCTTTCACTTTTGATCTTTGTTAAAATCTTGTGAGCTAAGTGCTTAAATCTTCCAATCTTAGTTGTACCAAGTTACTATACATTGTTTACATCTTGGTTGAACTTAAATTCTGCAAATAACTTGTCGAAACCAAGTTTTTAGGTTTTCACCCCGTGCTGAGCGGACTAGTCCGGCCCTGTCCAGACAAGTCCGGCCTCAGGAGTTTAATCTCGTTTGATTAAGTCATTTCAGGTATTATTGCTTATTCACCCCCTCTAGGCAACTTTCAATTGGTATCAAGCGGGCTTCTCCAAAAGAGTCTAACAACTCGGAGAAGAAATGGCCGGAAGGGTTGACAACGAAGTTCCGGTGGTCGTCGATGACACCAAGACGAAGAACATCTATGTTCTTCAAGATGATCCAAACGACGACAAAGAAGTTCAAATGCTCGAGGAAAGCTCAATGTGCCCAGGAAGGAAATCAAGCCAATTGCTCCGATCAACGTCGACAATGGGAGTAGTTCACAAGACTACTCCCGGTATCCTTACAATTATGAGCAACTTACTGCGAGCAATCATTATTTGTCTATTCCCATTGGCAAACCTCCTCAGTTTGATGGAAATGATTACTCTATGTGGAAGCATAATATGAAGATGCACCTCATTTCCTTAAACCCTAGCTTGTGGCAAATTGTTATGACAAGTGTTCATCTTCCGAAGAATGAGGAAGACATCACTCCATAACAAGCCGTTCTTCTCCATCGCAATACTCAAGCCGTTGGAGTGATTACCTCCTCATTGACTTGAGAGGAGTTCAACCGCACTGAAGGGTTAGAGGTTGCCAAGGAGATATGGGATACCCTCAAAACGGCACATTAAGGCAATCGCGTCATTAGGGAGGCAAAGATCGAGATGATCGAAGGAGAGCTTGGGAGGTTCACCATCATGGATGGTGAGTCCCCCCAAGACATGTATGACCGCCTCAAGACTCTCATCAACAAGAGTCGGTCTTATGGAAGCACCCGATGGATCGACCATGAGGTGGTAAAGAGGATTATTCGAGCATTCATGCCTCAAAATGTCACTCTTTGCTCACTAATTCATGAGAGTCTGGGTTTTCATAAGATGACTCCCGAAGAAGTGCTTGGAAGAATTATGAACCATGAAATGATGGAACAAGATGCTATGTTCTACAATGATCTACAAAAGCTCTCCTCCTCCAAGAAAAGAGATGTCATGTTCAAGGCAACATCCTCAATATAACAAGGAAAGGAAGAGAGTGATGAAGAGAGCCCTGACACCGATGAAGAAGATACACTCTTCATCAACAACTTCAAGAGGATGTTTAGAAGGAGGAGGGGGAGCTACCGAAATAAGTGGAAAATCAAAGACAATCCCAAAACAAGATCAAAGAGGGCTTGCTACAATTGTGGAGAGTACGGCCACTTCATTGTGGATTGTCCACATGAAGAAAACAAGAAGAAGAAGGAGGGCAAGTCCAAGGAGAAGAAGTACTTCAAGAAGAATAAGCAATCCTGACATGCCCACCTTGGAAAGGAGTGGGATTCAAATGAGGAATCCTCCTCCGATGAAGAAGAGAAGATATCAACTATTGCTATGAAGAAGACAATTACGGAGAACAAGCTCTTCCCAAACTTGGAGACTTCAAGGCCAACTTGTCTCATGGCCAATGACGGAAGAAAGAAGGTTAAATCTAAATCCTCTTCTTCAATTTCGTCTCATGATGATTTTGATAGTAGTAGTGAAAATGAACACATGCTTAGGGACATGATTAAAAGTACTTTGAAAAGATTGAGACTGTTAACAGAGGAGATATTTGAGATGGAAGAGCTCATCAAACGTCAAGAGGATAGGCTCATTCAACAAAAGGAGATATGTCAAGAGGTTGAGGAGCTCTTGGAGCTTAAAAGAGAAAGAATCAGGAACTTGAGCGTCAACTCGCTTTGAGCAAGGAAACTTGCTCAAACCTTGAGAACACTGCAATTGTGCTCAAGGATGAACTTGTTAGTTTGACACAAGCTAACAATATCCTTGAGACACAAGTGAAGTCTCTCAAGGTCAATGCACCTTATTCCTCTACAAGCTCATCTTCCACAAATGTTAAATATGAAGCATCTCAACCTTGTAAATGCTTAGACTTGATCATAAATCTTAAAGATGAGCTTAAGTTGGCACAAACCAATCAAGCACCAAAGGGTGGCATCTTTGAAAAGGAGAAGGTGGCATATGCATGTAGTGCATATACCAACACGAGACATCCCCTTGTCAAGGATGGTATTGGTTATTCTAGGGAGATGAGGCAAAATGCCAAAACTCCCAAGAATGGCAAAGACTTGATTTTTTTTGTCAAAGCAGGCTCATACAACAATAAAGGGAAGAACATTGCTACTTCACCCAAAATGCCTAAGAAAGAACCTCATCCATTGTTTCATGATTTTGATGCATCATATGTTTTATTGAGGAACAAGTTTGAAAAGGCCTACGCTAGGTATGTTGGGCCACACCGCAAGAGTCCCAAACCTTGTGTTTGGGTGCCCAAGTGCCTCTTGACTAACATCAAAGGACCCAACACCGCTTGGTTACCTAAAGCCAAGGCATAAATCCTTCTTGTAGGCATACTCATCCGGTGGAACCAAATGGGTTCTCGATAGTTAGTGCACTAATCACATGAACGGAGAGAGGAAGATGTTTATGGAGTATGAGCTAAATGAAGATCCAAGTGAAGGAATCTATTTTTGGGACAATAGCCAAGGAAAAATCCTTGGCACTGGTAAAATTGCTATATCCCCTAATCACACTCTTTCAAATGTTTTACATGTTGATTCACTTGATTATAATCTCTTGTCCATATCAAAACTATGTGACAAAGCTTATAATTGTTTATTCACTAATGAGGGTGTGACCGTCACAAGGAGAAGCAATGGCTCCATTGCCTTTAACGGTGTACTCAAGGGAAAGCTCTATCTTGTGGATTTCTCAGCGGATAAAGCTCAAGTTGATACATGCTTAAGTGCAAAAACTAACATGGGATGGCTGTAGCATAGAAGGCTAGCCCATGTTGGGATGAGGAATTTGCAAAAACTCCTTAAAGGCGAGCACATCTGTGGTTTAAAGAATGTTGTGTTTGAAAGGGATAGACCATGTAGCGCATGCCAAGCCAGAAAACAAGTTGGAGCACCACATCCATCCAAGAACATTATGACAACATCAAGACCATTGGAGCTTCTACACACGGATCTCTTCGGTCCATTTGCCTACATAAGTATTGGTGGTAACAAATATGGTCTTGTTATTGTTGATGATTTTTCATGTTTCACTTGGGTATTCTTTTTGCATGATAAGAGTGAGACTCAAGGTGTCCTCAAGAGGTACTTGAAGAGAGCTCAAAATAAGTTCTCCTTAAGTATCAAGACCATAAGGAGTGACAACGGCATCGAATTCAAGAACACTCAAGTTGAAGAATTTTTGGATTAGGAAGGCATCAAGCACGAGCTCTCGGCCCCCTACTCCCCTCAACAAAATGGGGTGGCCAAGAGGAAGAATAGGACCTTAATTTAGATGTCAAGAACCATGCTTGATGAGTACAAGACGTCTGACCGGTTTTGGGCGGAAGCGGTCAACACCGCTTGCCATTATGTAAACCGGTTGTATCTTCACCGCATACTTAAGAAGACGTCTTATGAGCTCCTAACTGGTAACAGGCCAAACATTTCCTACTTTCGTGTTTTTGGGAGCAAACGCTACATTCTTAACAAGAAGCCTAGGACTTCAAAGTTTGCTTCTAAGTCCGTTAAAGGTTTCTTGCTTGTTTATGACTCAAACTCTTACGCCTATCGTTTCTTTAACAAATCCTCTGGAATTATTGAAGTAGCACGTGATGTAGTATTTGATGAGACTAATGGCTCCCATGTGGAGCAAGATGATCGTCATGTGTTAGATCAAGAGGAAGCTTCACAAGTGGTGATAGGAAGGATGGCGCTTGGAAATATTCGACCACAAGAACAACCACAACACTCAAGTGATCATCCTACACATCAAGCAAGCTCCTCCTCAAATTGATAAAGATCAAGTCCTCCAAGATGCGCTCCAAGAAGATGAAAATGGAGGCATCAATATAGGGGGAGACAATGAGGATGAGTAAATGACCAAGATCATGACTCAAGACCTCAAGCGCCTCACCCAAGAGTGCATCAAAGCGTCCAACGGGACCATCCCGTTGACAATATACTCAGAGACATCTCCAAGGGGGTAACTACTCGATCTCGTGTTGCAAACTTTTGTGAACATTACTCTTTTGTTTCTTCCTTGGAGCCCCTCAAGGTTGAAGAAGCACTACGGGATCCGGATTGGGTGATGGCCATGCAAGAAGAGTTCAACAACTTCGAAAGAAATCAAGTATGGGAGCTTATGAAGAGGCCTAACGCGAATGTTGTAGGAACCGAATGGGTGTTTCGCAACAAACAAGATGAGCACGGGGTGGTTACAAGGAACAAGGCATGACTTGTGGCCAAAGGGTATTCACAAGTTGAAGGTTTGGATTTCGAATAAACATTTGCTCCCGTAGCTAGGCTTGAATAATTCATATATTGCTTGCCTTTGCTACTCACCATGATTTTAAGCTATATCAAATGGACGTCAAGAGCGCATTCCTCAATGGTCCAATGAAGGAAGAGGTGTATGTGGAGCAACCCCCCTGATTTGAAGATGAAGAATTCCCAAACCATGTGTACAAATTGCGTAAGGCTCTCTATGGACTCAAACAAGCTCCTATAGCTTGGTATGAGTGCCTTGGAGATTTCCTAACTCAAAATGGTTTCAAAATTGGGAAGGCGGATTACACTTTATTCACTAAGCACTTCAATGATGATTTGTTTGTTTGCCAAATATATGTCGATGACATTATATTTGGTTCTACTAACAAAGATTTTTGTGATGAGTTTTCTAAGATAATGACAGAAAGATTTGAGATGTCCATGATGGGGGAGTTGAAGTTCTTCCGAGGTTTTCAAGTGAAGCAACTCAAGGAAGGCACGTTCATTAGTCAAACCAAGTACACACAAGATATACTCAAGAAGTTTGACATGATTAAGGCCAAACCCATCAAGACTTCCATGGCAACCAATGGGCATCTCAATCTCAATGAAGATGGTCCAAGTGTGGACCAAAAGGTATATCGTTCCATGATAGGCTTATTGCTTTACTCATGTGCATCTAGGCCCAATATCATGCTTAGTGTGTGTTTGTGTGCTAGATTTCAAGCTGCTCCTAAGGTGTGTCATTTGACCGCCGTTAAGAGAATTCTTAGATATTTGGTTCACACACCAAGCCTAGGACTTTGGTGCCCCAAAGGCTCTAAGTTTAACCTCATTGGATATACCGATGCAGACTATGCGGGGTGCAAAGTTGATAGGACGAGTACATCGGGAACTTGCCAATTACTTGGTAGATCTCTAGTGTTGGCCCTCAAAGAAACAAAACTCCATTGCTCTTTCCACAGCCGAAGCGGAGTATGTTGTCGCCGGAAGTTGTTGTGCACAACTTATATGGATGCGACAAACTCTTAGGGACTATGGAATAAACTTGTGCCATGTTCCCCTCCTATGTGACAATGAGAGTGCCATCAAAATAGCCCATAATCCAGTTGAACACTCAAGGAACAAAAACATCTATATTCGACACCATTTCTTGAGAGATCACTAAATCAAAGAAGACCATTGCCCCCCAAGGATGGAGATGCACTGATTATTCAAGGAAATCTGAGGCACTTGATGGTACTCATTGATGCAGATGTCCGCTTCAATGTGGTTGACTACATCTTCAACGATATCTTCAACATCTCCCATACTCTAACCGATCATGTGGATATGCTCCGCACATCATGTACATGATCGAGAAGGTCTCTAGACTCAACTTCAAGAAAGACATCGCTCACCGGAGGCTTCGACCTCAACTCCCTCCTCCGGAGCCTGCTGCCCCTAGAAGGAAGAATGCAGATCCTCCCGCTTCTTCTTCTCGCTTTGTGCCATCTCCTCTGCCACCTCCGCCTTCATCACAATGCGGGAGTGGATTATTCAAGTGCTTCAAAGCTCTTTTCTCCTCTTGTCGGAAGACGGAAATTCGGCAATGTTGCATGGAGCATCGCAACGAGAAGTATCTCACGGCGATGTGCGACAAGCTGGACATCCCTATGTATCCCGCCGAGGAGAGTGATGGTGATCTCACTTCATTCCTGGAGTTCACCGCCGAGGAGCTCGCTCAATTTGGTGAAGATGGTACTTCTACCGTGACAGCGTCCGATGATGATGCTCATATTGATCCGGAGGCCACGAAGAGCGATAGCGGGCACCAAGGCGGAGACAATGACAACGAAGCCGATGATGATGATGAGTAGACCAAAGGACTCTTCTTTCCTTCTTTTCCTATTTGGTGTCTTGATGTCAAAGGGGGAGAGATTGGTGGATGCGGCACTTAGAGAGTGGGAGAGCTCTAATATGATGGGGGATAGATTGAGAGCTTTACTTAGTTGTATGAGTGAGAGATTTATCCAAGATGGACTTATGTTTTTATGTTTAAAACTCTCACTTCAATTACTGTAAGACTTAATTCATATCAATTGTGATGTTATGCTTGAGTTACATGCTTATCCTGCATATTTTGTTGCTTTATCAAAATTAATAAGAACATCACTTACGCACCCCACCATAACATGTATATGTATGATACCTCTCTTAATTACTCTTACTCATGATGCATACATTGAGGGGGAGTCACTCGTACAAATACATGTTATGAAAACAAAATGTTATCCTTTCTGTCGAAGTCTTAATGTGTTGTCATCAATCCCCAAAAAGGGGGAGATTGAAAGTGCATCTAGGTATCCCCGTGGGTTTTGGATGATTGATGATGACAATTAAGAGTCTAATGAGCTAAGTTGATCTTAAGAACAGGTAGAATGATTGAAATTAGATGAAACCCTTCAAAAAGGAAAAGGATATAACGGGCGTCAAAGGCTCAAGAGTAGAAATTAGGGTTTCTATGAAGTTGAGCTTATATGAGCCGTGTCATGTGAGAGGGTGGATGTATCATGTGCATTGAGATCATTCTAAGGGTCAAAAGTGGTGATTGGGAAAAACACCTAAGTGAGAAGCAAAAATGAGAAAAGACCCTAGGAGGCCAGAGTAGTCCGGGCCTCAAGCCCGGACTAGTCTGGCCAGGCAGACCAGTCTGTTTTCAGATGGACCAAACTCTCTGGATTGATTCTCAGTGAATTTGGAGCTAAGTCCCAGATGACCAGACTTGTACGTTTTTGGACGGACCAAAGCTCTCTGGAAAGGTTTGGACTTGTCCGTTTGGGTACGGACTAGTCCGTTTGAGACTTAGTGAGATAAACTGAGAGAAACCCTAGAGGGTCAGACTAGTTCGCCCCCTCTTGCAAGACTAGTCCGGGGCTACCTAGATGAGTCTGTTTTGGGACGGACTAAACCTTTCTGTCCTACTTCGGACTAGTCCGTTTTGGATCGGACTAGTCTGTTGGTTAGTGACCGTTTGAATTTTGAAATTTGGCGGGTAGCGTGCGATCATCGCGTAGTGTGGCAGTTGTCGGGACCTAACCAGAGGTCAGTGGTCCCATTTGCCCGGATTAGTCCGGGGCCAGTGGTCGGACTAGTCTGCCCTTCTGCTGAGGTCAGCAGAAGGGGCTTGGGACCCCGACCTCATTTGAAGATTACTTGAACCCTAGCGCTGCCACAAGTGACCAAGAGCCTTCCAAAGCCTTCTACTCATCCTACTAGCCCTCTAAGACCAAATCTTGAAGAGATTAGGGTTTGGGGAGGAGAGTGAAGGAAGATCATCGCACTTGGGCTCTCGGTTTGATCTCTTTGCACATTGTGATTGTGTTTTGTGGCTTGTGTGAGTTGAGCTTCGTGTGCTCCTCATTGTATTGATTTGTGGGAGCCTCAACTTGTGAGAAGCCCCATCAAACTTGGTGATTACCCATTGATATAGTGGAAACCAAGCCGACCATCGTGGTTGCTTGGCGAGAGAAGGGTCATGTAAGACCCGGTCCTTGTGTTGACTTCTCAACGTGGATGTAGGCTTCTTCGTGGAGCTGAACCACGGGATAAATCTTGTCTCACTTGTCTTTTACTTTTTGTAATCACTAGTATTGCTATTAGACTTCATATTGTTCATATTGTCTTTCACTTTTGATCTTTGTTAAAATCTTGTGATCTAACTGCTTAAATCTTCCAATCTTAGTTTTACCAAGTTACTATACATTGTTTACATCTTGGTTGAACTTAAATTCTGCAAATAACTTGTCGAAACCAAGATTTTAGGTTTTCACCTTGTGCTGAGCGGACTAGTCAGGCCCTGTCCAAACAAGTCCGGCCTCAAGAGTTTAATCTCGTTTGATTAATTCATTTCAGTTCTTATTGCCTATTCACCACCCTCTAGGCGACTTTCACTAATTACTCTGCCTCCCAATAGAGACAGGGTCCAAGGGCGCCACATGTTCAGGAGGCCCGGACCCGCCAGCCTCGGATGGGAGGTCCGGGGTACCCACAAGAGATCCCGAAGGAGCTCAGCCCCACCTCGGTGACGAGCTCCCAGGGAGCCACGTGACCAGCAGGACGTGAGCCGACCTCCCCCATGGAGGTGGGCTTCCAAGCTGCCACTTGGCCCGTGAAGATCGAGACCCGATCTCCCCCGCGGAGGAGAGCACCCGAGGTACCACATGGCCTGCGGGATGAGACTTGACCTCCCCCGCGGAGGTGAGCTCCCGAGCTGCCACGTGGCCCGCAAGACGGACCTGGCCTCCACCACGACGGTAAGCTCCCCAGCTGCTGTGTGGTCAGTCCACTTGCCCTGAGCGAATAGTAAAGAAGTTAAGAGGGTGGTGCGCCTTGTCTCCATCAAGCCTTGAAGATACGAGGCTTCCCCAGACGCATGGCGTGGTGCACGCCTAAAGTCAGGTACGCTACGATCAATCGCATCGCAGTGAAGATGCCGCAGGCCTCTCCCACTTTGCGAAGTGGGAGCTTACGGCGCCAAAGACAGTTGGATGGGACATCCCCTGGCAATGACAGCAACGACGCGTGGGCGACCGATGACTCAGGCGGCAAGACGGCTAGTCATCAAAGCTATGGCCTGGGGAAGCTTATGCGGGAAGCCTTAGATCTTTACGATAAGATCGCCCCAGGACCACCTGCCAGGTCCCGGGACCCCACTTGTAACGCGTCTGACCTTGTCTATAGAAGGCCCGAACCGCCATCACTACAAGGACAAGACTCAAAATCCCCGATACACACACACGCAAACACACTCACCATCAATGCAATCCACCATGGAGTAGGGTGTTACGCTCCTTGCGGTCCGGACCACGTAAAAACCACTGTGTCACATACTCTTCCGCTAGAACACTAGTTTGAGGCCTAAGCCCTGCCGAACATGAACCTCCGCGGGCTGCTCCTTAGCAGATCCGGGGGAAGTGTCGCATTAACACTTCGACATTGTCTTTTGTTGATCCTATGGACATGTTATGTTTTAAAACTTGCATTTCAATATGTGTAAGACTTGACTTGTGTTAAGGGCTGTAAGCACTATGTGATGTTTGCTTTAACTTAATTGTGATGTGATGCTAAAGTTCATATGCTTATCTCTCATGCATATTTATTTCTTTATTAATGCCTTATCGCAAATCATGGACACAACACGTAGGCACCCCACCATAACATGTGTATGTATGATAACTCCCTCACATTTTTCATTCATAATGTATACATTGAGGGGGAGTTACTCATTCACACACTTTTTATGAAAACCAATTTACATCATTTTGTTAAAGCTTAATGTGTTGTCATCAATCACAAAAAAGGGGGACATTGAAAGCGCATCTAGGTATCCCCATGGGTTTTGGATAATTGATGATGAAAAATTAAGAGACTAATGAGCTTAGTTGATCTTAAGCACATGTGTGAAATTGAAATAGATGAAAAACCCTCTAATAGGAAAAGATTGAAACGGGCGTCGAAGACTCAGGAGTGGAAATTAGGGTTTCTTATGTGTTGAGTTTAGACTAGCCTAGTGTGTGTGAGGGTGTGTGTGTCAAGTGCATTGAGATCATAGAAGGGGCCTCAAAGTCTTGTTTGAGAGAAAACCTAAGTGAGAAGCCTTGTCGAGAGAAAACCCTAGAGGTCGGACTTGTCCGAGTTTCAGGCCGAACTGGTTCGGGTGTGTCGGCTTAGTCCATTTTGGAAGAGACTAAGAGTTAATGTTGTACTTCAGACTTGTCCGTTTGGGGGCTGACTAGTCCGTTCTACACTTGGTGAAAGTTTTCTGGCTAAGTCTCAGGAGCCCGAACTTGTCCGCCACAGTGGCCGAACTAGTCCGGTGTGGCCATACTTTTCTGTTTTCAGCGAGACCAAGAGGTTTTGTTGTCGATCGGACTAGTTAGTTCTTGGCCGGACTAGTCTAGTGTGGCATGATCGTTTGAAATTCAAACATTGGCTGGTATGTCACACTCTGAAATTCAAACATTGGCTGGTACATCACACTCGCAGAGTGTGATGTCGAGTGGACCCAGTAGGTCAGACTAGTCCGGGGTCCTGGCCGGACTAGTCCGCACTTTAGTTGGTGGCAACATTTGGTTGTTGGGACCTCTATAAAAAGGGATCCCCCGACCACCATTCCCTCTCTCTTGAACCCCAACACCACCACAAGCATCCTTGATCCTTCCAAAGCCTTCTCACCGGCCTAGTTGCCCTCTAGAATCAAATCTTGAGAGGATTAGGATTTGGGACAAGGGGAGAAGGAAGAACTTTGTGGTTTGGCTCTCAATTTGACTCTTGCACTTGGTGTTGCATCTTTGTGACTTGTGGCTATTGAGATTTGTGTAGTTGTTTCTCTTAATTATTTGTGGGAGCCTCAACTTGTGAGAAGCCTCAAGAACATTGTAGTTACCCCTTTGTGATAGTGGAAAGCCATGTTATCCTCGGGACAACTTGGAGAGGGAAGGGTTGAGCAACCCGGCCCTTCGTGGGCTTCTCAACGAGGATGTAGGTTCCCTTGTGGGATCAAACCTCGAGATACACACCGTGTCTCACGTGTCTCTTTACTTTCGAGTTTATAACTGAAATATCTTTTAGGGTTCATCTTGTTCTTCATATTTTTCATCATTTGTCAATCCAAGTTGTATTAGGTTGGTAGAGTGTGTATCTACCTTTCTTTCAACTGAAATCGAAGAAAAACTCTTAAAAATCAAGTTTTTAGGGTTTCTCTGTGCACTGTCCGGACTAGTCTGCCCCTGAGCCAAACTAGTTCGGCCCCTGTAATTTAATCTTGTTTTATTAAGTCATTTCAGGTCATTTCGCCTATTCACTTTATTAAGTCATTTCAGGTCATTTCTCCTATTCACCCCCTCTAGGCAACTTTCAATAGTGAGTAAGCTCGAGGACACCCCGGATGCACTCGACAACATCCTACCTGAGGCTAACTTCAACTTTTACTCGTAGCTAGACAAGCCCCGATTTGTAATTAATCGCTATTGAATGTTTTGATTTGTATCACATATGTATAGGGTGAGTTCTATGCATTAGGGCTAAGGTGATTGAAACTCCACTTGTGTGACCCCAAAATCCTATGGAGTAATGGGTAGGTTTACAGCTCGACGAGTCTAAATGTCGTGCTAATATTACTGGAATCTGGTAGAAGTCAAGTAGTTGTAATATATTCACAGGATAGGTTTTTATTACACGAGATGGATTTAATAGAGAATTGGTTTATGAAGATGAAATGGGGATTGATAAGCAGGATAGGATGTAGCGAGACATGGTCTCACGTGCAAAGCCTTGCTTCTGTCAATTGAGGAATGATCTGTGTGCGGTCGCACCAGACAAGTTTGAATTGTACCGGATGCATACTGGCTATATGGGAACCAGGAAACCGATGTAATTGGTTGACCTAGATGTCAACAAATACCTTACTGTTTTATAGTAGTGAGTTGAGGGTTGCAAGGTGTAAATCTGCCAATGGGTGATGATGTTATTGTTAGCTCCGCATTGGGACCTCCTGCTCATTAAAGAAGGACCGGCTCGACATTTGAGTTTTCCTTGAAAGGTTGCTGCATACAACAAGCATTGAAGTGTGATTCGCTCCACTTTCGAAATGTGTATGTGATATGTTATCCGAATATCTATTGATTGTCACCGTCCCTCGTGGTTATTTGAGTACCACTTGTTCACTGCACTGTGATGTAGTAAATACGGAGGAAGCCAAAAATATTATATGTTGAATTATAATTGCTTTGCAACTATGATTGCTATAGAATCTGCTCACTAAAGTTACTTTTTTGGAACACTTAATCTGGTGCTAGTAAACATGAATAATAAGGATGAACTTGTAGGCGAGTCCGTTTATGCAATATCACTATGCTTATGAGTATTTCTGCATGTAGAGTTTCATTCTTAAGAAAGTCGATTAGTCTTGCTGAGCTATCGTGCTCACGATTGCTATATTAAGTTGCTGCAGGTGACATATATGAGGAAGGGCCCGAAGATGAAGTGTTGCTCTCGTCGAGTTACTGTGACACCTGATTTGAAAAACGAACCAAGTGCAGTGTATGTGTGCCCAGAATGTTGCTTCACACATACACATCAACATTATAAAAGGTAAACATAAATAACCATGTCACGAATAGTAAATATACATTGATTCTATTGCAACGGAAAATAAACTAGCGTAAGCGACTCCAACTCCACAGGCAATTGACGACAGTACGCACGCCTAGTACTGCATGTTGTCTTCCAAAATATCACTTGTAGCTGAATTAATTGTGGGAATAGCACGGGTGAATACATGTCGTACTCAGCAGGTGTGGGAAAATATGACATTTAGCTAAAAACAAGGAATAATAATAAATGGCTATTTGCTGAAAAGTACAATTAGAACATGTAAAAAGCATCCCACAATGTCTATGTGAATTTAATCCCATCATATCCCAAATAAGAATAATTAACATATCCAACATTCATTAATCATCCATTCACCAGATTCTCACCATTATCATTAACCATGACCATTAGTCACCATCCAATCCATAATCATAACCAATATCGAACGATAACCCAACCATAAGCATCCCAAATACCAGTTCCACTTTAATCATGGAAGTTGTCCATATGCTCATAACCGGGAGCACGACTATCATGATTGTTTTAAACACTCTGCAGAGGTTGTACCACTTTACCCACAAGTTCGTGATTTCGTCACCCGTGAGTGACTAAAGAAACCTCCCTTACGCCAGTTACACTTCCTTAGATGTATGGCCAAGAGATCACAAAATAGCCTTTATAAAGGGACTATCAGCATACCCAGACCCACTAAGGTTTCACCGGTGGTGATGCCTCCAACATAGCACATCCAACCAAGTGCCCCCTCTTGTGCCGCTCGGATCCCAGGACAGTCCCGCCACTATTGCAAACCCAACCGACTCCCATTCTCCGCTCCTCCAAATGATCCGAACAATGCTGGTAATACTCCTAATAAATTGGCTAAGTCGCACCCATACTTGGCCTTGTGGTGGCACTATTGTTCCATCTTATTCTCGCATGAACCGGTCCTTAGATCTAAGGCAAGCAAACCACCATATCATCCAACCCAATCCACAAACCATGTTTGCTTAGATCACCTAGGTTCCATATTGCTAAATTAATCATCCATAAGTTTATTAATTCATAATTAAGCCATTTGGTTATTTCCCAATCCCAATTAAGTTTGAGCGGAGCAAAAAGGTAAAATACCCTTCCGGACTCTCTATACCATATTCCAAGCAACAAGGGTGGTTATACAAGTCTAGTAAACACCTATTCACGGGTTTCCCATCAATTTGACACAGGCATGCAGTTTTGCAAACAAAACATTTAAAAACAGGATCAAAATGATCAAGGACACTTGCCTTTATATTCCACAATTCGATGGCTCAAGCAATTCAAAGTCTTGCGCATGAAGATCCTCGTATATTCGCTTCTCGATTGTAACTTCTTGAGTGTACCCGTCTACTCGCAATCAAGCACATACACGAGCAACATACACAATAAATGCATTGCAAATACTAATCATTATGCAAAATATGGATACATGCGGAAAATATGTTTGTATTAATGTTATATAAATTTATATAGCTTTTTAATAATTTTCTATAATGATTTACTATTTATTTGAACAAGTTGAAATTAATTAAATTAATTTGAGAGGCGAAAATAATTATTTCAGAATATTAAATATGCATAAAATATTATTAATAACTTCCTGGAATTGATTCTACATTTTTTAGAATTTTTCTGGATTTAATTTGATACTTTATGAATTAATTAGCCTTAATCTTATTTATTAAATCTGAAAAAACAGATTAAATGATACTAAAATATAAATTTGGTCAAATCTAAAATAACATATTGATCATTTATGATTTAATCTAACTTGTAAGTTTTAGGTTGATTTATGATAATCTGGTGATGATTTATGTACGCATGAATAAATTAAATTTTACACCTTGTATAATTTGAGTATTAGATCAATCTTTGTCTTTTAGATCTAAACTATAAAACCTACCGTGTGCGTGGTAAGTCTCGACGGTTGTGGAACGGCGGCGTGACGTGTGTCTCCGAAATCTAGAGTTTTGTGGGTGAAGAGGACGACGGCGACGCAGCGACTCCGTCAAATATCAGTGTCGTGAAGTAGACGAAGAAGACGACGGCGAGACGTTGATGAAGAAGATGATGCAGCGATCTTACGAGAAGAACGATGATGCCGCGACGATCTTTAGCAGACGAGCGACTCTTTACTTTTGTTCCTCCTCTTTTCTTCTTCCCTAGCCACGGTCTTGTTTTTCTCCTCTGGACTAGTTGCTGGCGGCTTGGGCTTCATCCTTATTTTTTTTGTTTATTTTTTTCTTTCTTCCGATGGCGGCTGCTCACAGCAGACCTGGGCATCCTTATTTTTTTTTCTTTCTACCGATGGCGGCTGCTCACAGCAGACCTGGGCGTACGATAGTTTTTCTACCGAGCCTTACGGGATGGGGTTTTCTGTGCAAGAGATCGATACTTTATATAGGCGGCAGGGTAGTGCACGGGACATGAGTCCCGGTAGAACTCGGTACTTCACCTGGGCAAAGGGCATACGCTGTTTTTTTTTTCTTTTTTTTTTCAGGGCGTGGGAGTGGGATGGCCCTCGGTTCACGATCGGACTCGGTGGCAGCTGCGGCCAGTTTCTTGAGCCTGTATGGATAGTTTCACTTACTTTTTTAATGTTTGGTGTTGCTAAATTATATTAAAGAATTTAGTCATCTAAAGTTTTACCAATATTGGTAAAGAAAATGAATTAGTACAACATATTAATCTATTGGCTTGCCAAATTTTGGCTTCAATCTAAATACACTCATATTTCATCTAAATACACTCATATTTTATGGTCAACTACCAAATTTTGTTAACCTAAATATTGATAACAATTCAAACACATCCTTGGTGCGGCAGGATTGGTTTGACTTTTGTTGTTTTCATTTTTTTTTCTTTTTTCCTGGTGCGGCAGGCTTTTGGTCAGGCAGTTGACTTTTTATTTTTCTTTGCCTCCCGGCCATTGCTGCTGCCGGTTGACATTCTTTTATTTTTGTTTTTTCATATTATTTACGTATTTTATTTAATTAATTATTATTTATATTTTCTTTTTTGTTATTTATTATTTCTTTGTTTTGTTTATTTTTATTTCGCGTGTGGGCTTTTTGTGCAGTTAGTGATCAGACTAACGGTCGACTTACATTTATTATTTATACATTTATTATGGTGAAGTGTTAAAATACATTAAACGTTAGGATACCAGACTAATCGTTTAATACCGGACAAGTCCGTTCTAGTTAGAGAGAGGTATATATAGGACAAATCCGGTGTGGTGCCGCACAAGTCCAGTGTTGTAATGTAAGGAATTTCGGACTAGTCTGTTATTGTAACGACAAGTCCATGGTGTGTGAAAAATTGATTAAGTCTGTGCATACTGGACTAATCCGGTATTGTGAGCTTTCGGACTAGTCTGTTATTGTCCGGACTAATCCGGTGTCTGACCCAATTTTAGTTGCATCTTTATTTCTAATTCTTCTTCATTTGTTCCTTTTCATCTTACTTAATTCTTTTTGTATTAATTCATCATATTGAAATATATATATATATATAGTTTCATCTATTTCTTTTATCTCATATTCATTATGGCAAATAAGTTAATTTTAGCGCATTTGTTCTGGTAATCAATTTTCAATACTTGAGAATGAATGCAAAATGCAAGATGAGATGCATATATTTTGTATTTTCCTTTATAAAAACAATTTCTTCCTATTATAAATTTTAAATTCCTATTTAAATCTTTAGTTTGCCAAAACATGAAAATCAGAGTGTCACAGGTACACAGCTAAAAGTCACCTAGAGGGGGGTGAACAAACAATATGACCTGAAATCACTTAATCAAACGAGATTAAATAGTTGAGGCCAGACTTGTCTAGTTAGGGCCTGACTAGTCCGCTCAGCTCAGGGTTAAAACCTTAAAACTTGATCTCTACAAGTGATTTGCAGAATTTGTTCACAAATGAAAGATACAATATCTAGCAACCTAATACAACTTAGATTAAACGATGAACGGAATTAGGTTGCAAGATTTTGAGATGATCAACACGAACAACGATATGAACCCTAAAAGCAATTCTAGTCATTACGAAACGTAAAGAGACAAGCAAGATACGATTTATCCAGTGGTTCAGCTCCATGAAGAAGCCTACATCCACGTTAAGAAGTCCACACAAAGACCGGTATCACTTGACCCTCTTCTCACCAACCCACCACAATAGTTGGTATGGTTTCCATTATATCAAAGGGTAATCATCAAGTTTAATCGAGGCTGCTCACAAGTTGAGGCTCCAACGAATCAATACAGCAAGAAGCACTTGAAGCTCAACTCACACAAGCCACAAAATACAACACAAGTGCAAGAGATCAAACCGAGAGCCAAAGCACGATGATCTTCCTTCACTCCCCTTTCTAAACCCTAATATCTTACAGATTTTATCTTAGAGGGCTAGAAGGCGGAGTAGAAAGCTTTGAGAGGCTCTAGGCTGGTTATGGTGGCGCTAGGGTTCTAGAGTTATCAAATATGGGAGGAGGATCCCCTTTTCATAGGGGTCCCGACAACTAACCGTAGCAAACAGTCCAAACTCGGACGTGTCCGGCCCTGTGCCACGGATTAGTTCGGCCTCTTCGAACCACCGATAATTTCACGTCATCGATCAACAAAACAGATGACATGCGCACCAAACGTTTGAATTTCAAACGGTCATGGCAAACCGGAATAGTCCGACCAACAACGGACAAGTTCGAAGTAGATCGGAAAGGTTTGGTTCAGCTGAAAACGGACTAAACTGGGTAGGCCCGGACTAGTACGATCACTAGGGTGGACAAGTACGGCCTCCTAGGGTTTGGCTAGGTTTTCCCACTAAGTCTCAAATGGACTAGTCCGTGCAACAATTGACAAGTCCGAATTCATCCAGAATGCTTTGGTCCGTCCCAAAATGGACTACGCTGGGGGATCCAGACTACTCCAGCCTCTGTGGCGGAAAAGTCCGACCTCCCAGGACTTAGCTCCAAATTCACTCACCGAGAAAAGAACGGACTAGTCTGTACCCATACGAACAAGTCTGAACTCGAACAGAGACATTTAGTCCGACCAAAAATGGACTAATCTGACTGGCCAGACTAGTCCGACCTCTTTGTGTTTTCTCTCATTTTGACTTCTCACTTAGGTTTTTTCTCTCAACCACCACTTTGATCCCTCTCTTATGATCTCATTGCACCTGATACACCCACCCTCACACATGACACAGCTAGTCTAAACTCAACACAATAGAAACCCTAATTTCTATGCTTGAGTCTTCGATGCCCGATTCAACCTTTTCTTTTTGAGGGATTTTGTCTCATTTCAACCATCACACATGTGCTTAAGATCAGCTCAACTCGTCTCTTAATTGTCATCATCAATCATCCAAAACCCACGGGGATGCCTAGATGCACTTTCAATCTCCCCTTTTTGGTGATTGATGACAACACATTAAGCTTCAACAAAAGGATAATAATCTGTTTTCATAACATGTATGTGTATGAGTAACTCCCCCTCAATTTATGCATTAAGAAAGAGAAATTAAGAGAGTTATCATACATATACATGTTATGGTGGGCTGCCTAAGTGATGTGCTCATAAATTTTGATAAGACATTAAACATGCATGATAAATAAAGCAATTCAAGCATAGCATCACAATTAATCATAGTACATGTGAAACATTGATTAAGTCTTACATCAATGGAAATGGGAGTTTTAGAACATTGTACAAGTCCATAGAGGATCAAAACAGACAACAACATAAAAACTCTCTAAGTACCCCATTCAAATCTCACCCCCCTTGGCATCAAGACACCAAAAAGGAAAAGAAGGAAGGAGAGCCCTAAGACCTACTCTTCATCATCATCGTCATCGTCGTCATTGTTGATTGCTGTTATATACCAATTTCATCCGTGAATATAATTCAATTATGTGAAGGAAATATCATTTCTTGCACACATCACCTTTCTGTTTAACCTATTTCCACTTGTCCTTGCAGAAATTAGTGCATGCAGGTATTTTATACAGAATTGAAGTGAAACAAGGGGATGAATCCTATAAAATATCATCCTAGCCAATCAAGCATCGACACGTGGCACCACATGGATCAAATGGCCCACAAATAGAAGTATCCGAGGCAATCCAATGGTGTAGCACCCATATCAAGGGATGGGACCTACCTGGAAGTCACCCAAAGAAAGCACATACCGTTTGGAGGACTTTTCAAGTCGTCCGACCTGGTCTTTCCTCCAAACTCGGTTAGCTTCCACGTGTTGGCTCCTCCCGGCTTGAAGAAGTCAGTGGTGACTGATTCGCGCACTTTTGGGGGCGGGAACCGATCCTTCTCCAAGCTATAAATAGGACCCCTCACCCCTCACTTCAAAACACACCACTTGAGCATTCACTCTGTTGTATACATTAGTTCTCCAAGTCCTTAGTGGAGGTTAGGTTGTAGAGAGGAGCCTCTAGTCCCAAGTCCACATTGGGAAATGTATTACTCATGTATCTTCTCTTGTATTTGTGACTTTGTGCTTTATAATAATAGTATTATTAGTCTCTCTTTATTTATATACTTGGGCGAAAAGGTTCTTGTTTGATTGTGGAGTCCATGTATGTGCTAGGTGTAGATGTTGTTATGATCTAGACATAATGCCATTATTATGTTATCATAAACATCATACACCGCCACTATAGTCTAATTAGGTAATAATATGATCATGTTAATATGAATATGTTAGTGCTTGGATCCAACATTGGTTCAACGATGTTTAGGTTAGTTCATTGCCTTAGGATGTCATGATTATTAAGGTATTTACTTAGTATGCTAGCATGGTGCTAGGATAGTGAGTAAGTTTGGATGTCTCGTAGACCCACAGATTGAAGTGCTAGGTGGTGACAGCCCTATTTGTCCTTTGTAATCCTCCACGTTCGGCTATGCCACAGGCTCTTGGCAAGAGTCGCCTAGTAGCATAGTCATGTGTACTTCATTAGGCTATGTATATGAGTAATTAGAGCATAGTAAGAGTAGCTCCATCTCATAGTATAACTCTCTCTAGGACAACCTTACCCTTAGAGTAGAATGCTTAGGTGTGTGTCACACTACCCCTATTATCAACTTACCCCTGTCTTGATAATTGATTAGTATCCCATAGCTTGATCATAAGAGTAGTGTAACTTTACTACATTGTCTTCCTTTGGGATAAATACGATACCCTTGGTAATACACTTGCCTGAAATGCTACACGATAGTTTCCGTACGCTTGCGGACCTCATCTCTTTCGAGAGATGATCTGTGACATAAGAAACGTCAACAGTCATCTCCACCTTGGTGCCGCTCACTATCACTCTCCGTGACCTTCGGATCATTTACATCTTCATCATCGTCCTCTTTCTCGGATTGAGCCACCGTGGAGGTGCTAACATCACCCAATTGAGCTAGTTCTTCGACGGTGAACTCCGAGAATGGAGTCATCTATCCATCACTCTCCACGGACGAAGACATGGGGACTTAGAGCTTTTCGCACATCGCCTTGAGATACTTCTCTTGGCGACGCTCCATGTGACGTTGCCAAACTTCCGCCTTCCAGCAAGAGGCGAAGATTGCCTTGAAGAACTTGAAGAAGCTGCTTCTGGAATGTGATGGAGGAGGAGGTGGAGGTGGAAAAGGCACGAAGTGAGAGGACGAGGCGGGAGGATCCGCATTGTTCCTCCTAGGTGTAGGTGGCTCCAGAGTAGGTATCTGAGGACGGAGTCTTCTATGAATAATGTCCTTCTTGAAGGTTAGCCTTGACACCTTCTCGATCATGAACGTGATATAAGGAGCATAACCACATGATCAGTTTGGTGTGTGAGAGATGTTGAAGATGTCATCAAAGATGTAGTACACCACGCTGAATCGGACATCTCCATCAATGAGCACCATCAGATGTCTCAAATTTCCTTTAATGATGCCCGCATATCCATCTTTGGGGGCAATCTTCTTCCGGAGCACACGATTTAGCACACCATAGAAGGGTTTGATGTTGCGAATGTGCCCGACCTCATAGACTACATGACTTGGATACATGTAGCCCAACACATCTCGATCAACTAGCTTGAGGTTGGAAATGATGATCTCATTCTCAAGTTGATCTTCCAAGTCATGAAACTGAGTGAATTCCCAATATGTAATAGAATATTGCTCTCCATGGGTCGTCCAAGTGATCTGACGATCTCCATCGGTGTGGAAGTAGACTGTAGAGTAGAATTGGACAATTACTTCCACATTCCAAACATATTGGAAAGCCATGAGTTTCTTCAAGCCATTGCGCTCAATAGCTTCAATCACAGCTTTAAATGTGGCATGATTCATTTGTGCCATGTAGTCGCAATCGATCCATTGGGAATCTGCGACCGGGGTTTGCTTCGTCATGTAGACGGTCTGATAGTAGTCACAATGGAAGTCACACCAAAACCTAGGATCAGTGGTGTGTCTATCCTGTTGGTACACGTTGACCATCCTAAGCTTCCTAGCCTTCTCAGCCCCTTTGCCTTTGAATGTGTTAGCTTCAAAAGCAACTTGGCGATTTGGGTTCCTGGCTGGTGAGGACATCCTCAAGGGACCAAAAGGTTGGGAGGGTCTCTTCTTAGCCTTGCTAGCAGGCTTCTTAACTCTAGGAGCCTTCTTCTTGGATGCATCCGCAATGGGTGCTTTGCCGTTGTCTTTCGACCTTCTAGCTTCTTGAGTTTTAGCTTTCTCACCCATGGCCACAATTCTTTTCTTCCATAGGGCTCCTTCTGCAGCAGCTGAGTTATGAGCCTCTCTTTGCTTCTTCTTGGTTCTTCTTGCTTCAGACTGCGAGTCGAGGAGAGCTATAGCGATCTCTCGCTCCTCACGATCCTGACGATTGAGTGTTTGCCTTTCCGCCTCGGCATTGGGATCGGATAGGGGCACGTAGTCGGAATCCGACATCGTCGCTAAGAAGGGATGTAAAAGAGCGCATATGAGTCCAAGGAAGTGAAACATTGTGTTAGAATTCACAAAATCGATCAAGGCTGAGATTTTTACTGTGTAACCCGAACTTGTCCGCCAAACGGCCAGACTAGTCCACATGAGCCGAACTTGTCCGCCCAGTGGCCGGACTAGTCCAGTACACACAGTAAGAACCCTAATCTTGAGAAATTTTGTGAAAACTACTGATCCAACCATAATATTACAGAGATATGATCACAATGATATAGGGAACAAGTTTTGTGAAGAAGTTTCTATCAAAAGACCTAAAAGAATTGAATTTTGAAGGTTTCATGGTTAGGTCAAGAATACCTCTTCAAATCATTGAATCGACACAATGTGGAAGAAGAATCGGCCTTGGATGCTTGGGGATGAGCTTCCACACACCTTAGGGCTTCAATTTACGGATCGGAAACAATTTTTGGTGGAGGGAAGTGAAAATTGCCGATTTGGGGGCGGTTTTCGTGCATTTGAGGAGATAGAGAGTGTGTGTTTTGAATGGGAGTGACCGTTCGAGGGTTCTTGGGGAGTTTAAGTCCCCAGGGGCCGGACTAGTACGGTTGGAGACCCGGACTTGTCCGACCAGCAGACAGGGTCCGGACTATTCTGATACACCGGACTAGTCCGGTCCAGAGGGGCAGACTAGCCCGGTTCAAAACCTGAAAACTCAAAGATATTGGGTTTTCATTGAAGATTTGATCATTTTGGACTATATTTTCACAAAAGATCTTTGTAACAGTAAGCAACGAACAATCAAACTATGACCATAATTCGCAAAGATTCAATAATCTTAAATAGTTTTGCAGAAAATTGAGGGTAAGTAGTTTTTCGCAAACATGTATGAATTTTGAAGCAAATGCAAGCAACAATCAGATGTGCAAGACTCAAGCCACATTTCGAGAATCTAGGATATTGAGCTCACTCCTAAGTTCACAAAATATTTTCTCATCTAGGGGCTTGGTAAAAATATCGGCCAATTGTTTTTCGATTCTCACATGGGAAATTGCAATGTCTTCTTTGCTGGAGTGATCTCTCAAGAAGTGGTGGCAAATATCGATGTGTTTGGTCCTTGATTGTTCAACTGGATTGTGAGCTATTTTAATGGCACTCTTATTGTCACATAGGAGGGGAATTTGGTTCAAATTTATGCCATAGTCCCTAAGAGTTTGTTGCATCCAAAGAAGTTGTGCACAATAACTTCCGGCGGCGACATACTTCGCTTCAGCTATGGAAAGAGCAATGGAGTTTTGTTTCTTTGAGGACCAAGGTACTAGAGATCTACCAAGGAATTGGCATTTTCCGGAGGTACTCTTCCTATCGACTTTGCACCACGCATAGTCTGCATCGGAATATCCAATGAGGTTAAACTATGAGCCCTTGGGGTACTAAAGTCCTAGGCTTGGTGTGTGAACCAAATATCTAATAATTCTCTTAACGGTGGTCAAATGACACACCTTAGGAGCGGCTTGGAATCTAGCACACCTACAAACACTAAGGATGATATCGAGCCAAGATGCACATAAGTAAAGCAATGAACCTATCATGAAGCGATATACCTTTTGGTCCACACTTGGACCATATTCATTAAGATCGAGATGCCCATTGGTTCTCAATGGAGTCTTGTTGGGTTTGGCTTTGTCCATATCAAACTTCTTGAGTATATCTTGTTTGTACTTTGTTTGACTAATGAATGTGCCTTCCTTGAGTTGCTTCACTTGAAAACCTAGGAAGAACTTCAACTCCCCCATGATGGACATCTCAAACATTTCGGTCATTATCTTTGAAAACTCATCACAAAAGGCTTTGTTAGTAGAACCAAATATAATGTCATCAACATATATTTGGCAAACAAACAAATCATCATTAAAATGCTTGGTAACAAAGTATAGTTGGCCTTCCCAATTTTGAAACCGTTTTGAGTTAAGAAATCTCTAAGGCACTCATACCAAGCTCTAGGAGCTTGTTTGAGGCCATAGAGAGCCTTACGCAATTTGTAGACATGGTACGGGAAATATTGATCTTCAAAACCGAGGGGTTGCTCCACATACACCTCTTCTTTGATTTGACCATTAAGGAATGCACCCTCGACGTCCATTTGATATAGCTTAAAATCATGGTGAGTAGCAAAGGCACATAATCTGTGAATTGATTCAAGCCTAGCTACGGGAGAAAAGTTTCCATCAAAATCCAAACCTTCAACTTGTGAATAACCTTAGGCCACAAGTCTTGCTTTGTTCCTTGTACCACCCCGTGTTCATCTTGCTTGTTGCGGAACACCCACTTGGTGCTCACAACATTCGCATTAGGCCTCTTCCCTAACTCCCACACTTGATTTCTTTCAAAGTTGTTGTGCTCTTCTTGCATGGCAATCATCCGATCTAGATCTCGTTGTGCTTCATCAACCTTGTGAGGCTCCAAAGAATAAACAAAAGAGTAATGTTCACAAAAGTTTGCAACACATGATCGAGTACCCCCTTGGAGATGTATCCAAGGATGTTGTCAACTGGATGGTCTCGTTGAACACTTTAATGCACTCTTGGGTGAGGTGCTTGGGGTCTTGAATCTTCATCTTTGCCTTCCTCATTTTCATTGTCTCCCCCTTGATTGATGCCTCCATTTTCATCTTGTTGGAGCGCATCTTGAGGATCTTGAGGGTCTTGAGCTTGATTATTTGAGGAAGAGCTTGATTGATGTGTAGGATGATCACTTGAGTCTTGAGGTTGTTCTTGTGGTTGTATGTGTCCAAGTGCCATCCTTCCTATCATCACTTGTGGAGCTTCTTCTTGATCTAGCACATGATGATCAGCTTGCTCCACTTGAGAGCCATTAGTTTCATCAAACACTACGTCACGTTCTACTTCAACAATTCCAGCAGATTTGTTGAAGACACGATAGGTGTAAGTATTTGAGTCATAACCAAGCAAGAGACCTTCATCGGACTTAGAAGCGAACTTCAAAGTCCTAGAATTCTTGTCAAGAATGTAGCATTTTCTCCAAAAAACTCAAAATTAATAAATGTTGGGTTTGTTATCGGTTAGGAGCTCATTAGAGGTGTTCTTAAGAATGCAGTGAAGATACAACCGGTTTATGGTATGGCAAGCGGTGTTAACTGCTTCCGCCCAAAACCGGTCCGACATCTTGTACTCATCAAGCATGGTTCTTGACATCTCAATTAGAGTTCTATTCTTACTCTCGGCCACCCCATTTTGTTGAGGGGGGTAGGGGCCGAGAACTCATGCTTGATGCCTTCTTCATCCAAAAACTCTTCAACTTGAGTGTTCTTGAATTTGGTGTCATTGTCACTCCTTATGGTCTTGATACTTAAGGAGAACTCATTTTGAGCTCTCCTCAAGTATGTCTTGAGTACACTTTGAGTCTCACTTTTGTCATGCAAAAATAACACCCAAGTGAAATATGAAAAATCATCAACAATTACAAGATTGTATTTGTTACCGCCAATACTAATATAGGAGATTGGACTGAAGAGGTCCATGTGTAGAAGCTCCAATGGTCTTAATGTTGTCATGATGTTCTTGGATGGATGTTGGGCTCCAACTTGCTTTCCGGCTTTGCATGCGCTACATGGCCTATCCTTTTTAAACACAACATTCTTCAAACCTCGGATGTGCTCGACTTTAAGGAGTTTTTACAAATTCTACATCCCAACGTGGGCTAGCCTTCTATGCCAAATCCATCACATGTTAGTTTTGGCAATTAAGCATGTATCAAGTTGGGTGAAAGCATCTAGGCCTCCCATGAAGTACGGTTCCGGTGATTAATGACAACCATTGAACTTTACTAATGCATTTGTGAATGCAAGGTCCCCATAATCACTCATAAAATGAAATGAATATGTCATTGGAGACCCATATACAATCAACTTTTGAGATCAAATCAATGAGATAAAGACAAGAAGTGAAAGCTCTTATGTCTAAGTCACTCAACCATAAGTTGACAACATACAATGCTTGAAGATCATCAGAGAGCCTTGTGGAACAAATGTCTAAGAGGTCATCTAAGCAAGACACAAAAGATTCACTCAAAACAACTCGAAGCAAACAAAATCAACTCACCGGATCAACTGATGATTTCAGAAATGTACACATCGGTCGAGTTGATTCAACTGAAGAAGAAGACCTCAGACAAATGTACTCACCGGATCATTCGATGTGAATGGCTCAGTGACATCAGTCCATCAGTACAGTTTGCGATACCATTGGACCAAGTGAAGCACCGGACCATCCGATGTGCAGACTTACACACATCGGTCGATCACTCTAGTAAGCATCAAGATTAAGCAAATTCTGGAGGAAGAGCCACTGGATCATCCGATGAGAAGACAGGGGCAACATCGGTCTAACAACGGTCATATCTGACACAATGATGTCAGCCAAAGTAATTAGACCGATGATAACTAAAGGGGAGACATCGAATCATCTGGTGTTCACAGTAAAGTTCTGTCAGCCTACTTTTCCAACGGCTATTTCGGGAAGGCTGGCTATAAATACCCCCTAACCCTGTCATTTCGTTAAGTCTTGATCACCTGAAGCTACCAACACATCCACAAGTGTTCAAGGCCAAGAGCAATCACTTCCACACCATTTCGATCATCTCTACACCAAGGTTTAGGCTAGAACTAGCTAGAGAGAGAGCTTGTGTGCCACCATTCTGGGTGAGTGGACTCTCTAGGTTAGTGTGAGAGCCTCAAGGTAGTGCCCTTGGTGTTGTAACAGTGAGAAGACTTCCGGAGCTTGCCAAGGCGTGTGTGGAAGCCCGGAAGGTCGAAGTTTTACAAGCTTGAGCTCCACGTTGCCGAGGAGGCGAACGGAGAAGAATAGTGAAGACCCCTCATCTCGGTGATGTGGGTGTGGCAAAACCCTTTGGTGGGTGCCACAACGTGGATGTAGGAAGATCTTCACGATCTTGCCGAACCACGGGATAAATCCTTGTCTCCTCGGGAGTTTGCATACTTCTCCTTCCCTTACTTTTATGCATTTTATATTCCGCAAAGTTTCTATCCACTAGAATGCATAGATAGTCGCGTAGCGAATTGGGCTTTAGAAATTAAGTTTCATTGCTTAGAATTTTTCGAAGAAAGCCCAATTCACCCCCCCTCTTGGGCATTCGGTCCTTACAATTGGTATCAGAGCAAGGTTGCTCATAGGATCATTCTAGCTTCACCGCTAGAGAGCTAAAATGGCCAAGGTTGGCGGTTCGGTTCCCATCTTCGAGGGCAAGAACTTTGCCTATTGGAAAGCACGCATGCGCGCTTACCTTGAGGCTATTGCTCCCGAAGTATGGGAAGCGACCCACGCGGGGTTTGGAGAACATAATTATGTTGGTTATCAACTAAAATGGGATGCTAAAGCTAGGATGCAACCTATGAATGTATTAGTCAAGATGTGTTTTCTAGGATTGCTAGCAAGGAAAAGGCTTGTGAAATTTGGGCTTGCTTAATAGAGATTCATGAGGGCTCTTCTTGTGTCAAAAAAACTAAAATATCATATGCTTAAAGCCAAGTATGATGAATTTAAAATGCTTCCCCATGAAAATGTCAATGAGATGTTCTCTCGCTTAAATGTGCTTATTGAAGAAATAAATGCTCTTGACATTGCTTCTCTTGGCAAGGGACTCATCAACCGCAAGATCCTCATGCTCTTTCCCAAGCCAAAGTACAACATCATCAACTCCATGCTCCAAAAGGAGTCACTTGACCACATTGAAGTTTCAGAGCTCATTGGAGAAATACACGCTCATGAGATGAGTGTACTTGGGATGATGGATCAATCATCATCAAAGACAATTGCTCTAAAGGCCTCCACCAAGAAAACAAGACTGAAGAAGAAGAAGGTGGTTGAGCCTAGCTCAAGTGAAGAAGAACAAGCATCAAGTGAAGATGATGATGATGAGCTTGCATTAATGATGAGAAAGTTCTCACGCTTGAACTCCAAGATTACCAATAAGGGGTACACCTTTGATCCCAAGAAGAAAGCGTTTCTACCAAGGACAGATGATCGCAAGACTTGCTACAATTGTGGTGATCAAGGCCACATCTCCTATGATTGTCCAAAATCGGACAAAAGAAGAGAGAACTACAAAGGCAAGCATCACAAGCTTGAAGGAAGCGATGATGATGAAGAAGAAGCCAAACCAAAGCCAAGATCCTTTGGGAAGAAGAAACATGACAAGGGCAAGAAGGCAAGGCTCTTCCCAAAGAAGAGAAATGGCCAACAAAAGGTGTTCATGTGTGAGGCAAATGAATGGGTCACCGATGAAGAAACAAGTGATGAAGAGAGTGAAGAGGAAGAAGAAAGCTTGGCCGGCCTCGCCATCGCCAACAATGATGATGCACCTCTTCATCCACCGCCCATGTGCCTCATGGCAAAAGGTAACACCAAGGTATGTGATGACTCTAGCGATGATGAGCTTTCCCCCGATGATTTAACTTCTTTGATAAATGAATATCATGCTATCATTAAGAGGGAAAAGAGTAAGGTTAAAGTGCTTGAAGAAACTCGTGCTAAACTTGAGAGTGCTAACCTTGATTTGCTTGACAAGTATGAAAGCATACTTAAAGAGCATGACACGCTCAAATCCCATGTCAAGCAAATTGAGGAAGAAAAGGCTAAAATCAAGATAGATAATCATGGACTTGACTTAGCACACCAAACACTCTTGGAAGAGCACAATAAGTTAATACAAGAACATCAAACACTTAACCTAGCTCGTGACTTGCTTGATCAAGAGTTGAAAAATATGAAGAAGCAAACTCTTAATGATAAGATATCCACTACTTCTCATGCCACTAATGCTTTGCACAAGTCTTTGCCTTTGAAAGTTAATGCTAGGGAGAAGGACTTGTTGGAAGAAATTGAGAGTCTCCGCACTAGTGTGGCTAGACATTCAAAAGGAGAAGTAAAACACAAGGAAATCCTCTTCCAACAAGCAAAGGCCTTCAACAAGAGAGGACTTGGATCCTTTCCGGTGCCTAACAAAGGAAAGGTGCCCTCACCGGATCTAAGAACAAGCTTCATCAAGGAAGTTGGTTCTTATTGCCAACATTGTGAGGTCACCGGTCACCACACAAGGGAGTGTCCTCTTCCTAACCGACCTTCTCCAAAATTTCCTACTAACTATAAATCTACTTTCAATGATCATTATTATATCTTAAGTAAAGTAGGTGGCAAGGTGAAGGCTAGGTTCATTGGCAAAGACATGAAGGGCATGAAGGGGAAGCTCCCCAAGCAACTTTGGGTCCCAAAAACACTTGTATCACACATACAAGGACCTAAGTTGGCTTGGGTGCCTAAAGTAAAAAATTGAATTCATGTGTGTAGGTGAACTACAAAGCCGGAGGAAAGCATTGGGTACTCGATAGCGGGTGCACTCAACATATGACCGGCAGTGATGGTATGTTCACCACCATAGAAAACCCCAGCAATCATGAACAAGTCACCTTTGGTGATAAATCTAAGGGAAAGGTAATTGGGTTAGGTAAAATTGCTATTTCAAATGATTTGTCCATTTCTAATGTCTTGTACGTTAAGTCACTTATCTTTAATTTACTTTCTATTGCACAACTATGTGATCTTGGACTAACGTGCACATTTAGCAAAAATGATGTTGTTGTGAGTAGTGAAACAAGCCAAGACATAGTCTTCAAAGGATTCCGGCATGGACATCTCTACCTAGTGGACTTCGCCAACAAGAATGCTAGCTTGACCACTTGTCTTTTCACTAAGACAAGCTTGGGATGGCTATGGCACCGATGCATAGCGCACATTGGAATGAGCAAACTCAAGAAGTCATTCAAGCTTGGGATGGTGACCGGCGTGAAGGATGTTACATTTGAGAAGAACAAGCTTTGTAGCGCTTGTCAAGCCGGGAAGCAAGTTGCTTCACACCACCCAATGAAGACAATAGTGTCAACCTCCAAGCCACTTTAACTACTCCACATGGACCTCTTCGGACCGTCCACATATCAAAGCCTTGGCGGTAACCTCTATTGTCTCGTTATTGTTGATGACTACTCTCGCTATGCTTGGACTCTATTTCTAGGTGACAAGAGTGAAACTCCGGAAGTGTTCAAGACCTTCGCCAACCGCACTCAAAGGGAATTTCAACTTCCCATCATCAAGGTCCGAAATGACAACGACACCGAATTCAAGAACTACAACATTGGGGAGTGGTGTAACCGTGAAGGAGTAAAACATGAGTTTTCGGCCACATACACCCTTCAACAAAATGGTGTTGTTGAAAGGAAGAACAAGACACTCATCACTCTTGCAAGAGCAATGCTTGATGACTACGGCACGTCGAAGAAGTTTTGGGCCGAAGCAATCAACACGGTGTGCCATGCCGCAAATAGGGTCTACCTACATCGCCTACTTCAAAAGACCCCGTACGAGCTTCTCATTGGGAGAAAGCCCAACATCTCCTACTTTCGAGTCTTTGGATGCAAGTGCCACATCTACCGCAAGAAAAGGCTCGATGATGAGCCTCTACGAGAAGCCATGAAGAACATGACCATTGGAGACATCAAGCCCGAAGTTGAGGAGAGCCGTGATCAAGGGGGAGCTTCAAGTTCCAACAACAACACCTCTATGGCGCCTCAAGTTGATGAAGAAGAAAAGGATGATCCATTGCCAACTCAAGACTCACAAGCACAACAACATCAAGAAGAAGAAGAAGTCCATGATCAAGTCCAACCACAAGAGGAGCAACACGCATCACCTTCGCCAAGTGCTTCACAACCGCTTATGAGGCATGGACACATCTCCAAGGCGCATCCAATGGATCAAATCATTGGAAGTCCGTCTAGGGGTGTAAGTACACGTTCTCGCCATGTTGCTTCGTTTTGTGAGCACTACTCTTTTGTTGCGTGTGTAGAACCCAATCACATTGAGGAAGTGCTCCAAGACCCAAATTGGGTGATGGCCATGCAAGAAGAACTCAACAACTTCATCCGCAATGAAGTTTGGGTGTTGGAGGAGTGACCCAAGGACAAGAACGTCATCGGAACAAAGTGGGTGTACCACAACAAACAAGACGAGAATGGCGTTGTGGTCCGCAACAAGGTTGCACAAGGCACTCTACGGGCTCAAGCAAGCACCTAGGGCGTGGTACGAATGACTACGGGATTTCCTCATCAGGCAAGGATTCAAGATCGGGAGGGTGGACACCACACTCTTCACCAAGGACATCAACGGAGATTTGTTCATTTGTCAAATTTATGTTGATGATATTATTTTTGGTTCAACTAATGAAGCTTTTAGCCATGAGTTTGGCAAAATGATGTCTAGGGAATTTGAGATGTCAATGATTGGAGAGCTCAACTTCTTCCTTGGATTTCAAATCAAGCAACTTCAAGAGGGGACCTTCGTCTATCAAGAGAAGTACACCAAGGACCTCTTGAAGAAATTTGAGATGGGAGATTGTAGCTCAAGAAGCACTCCAATGGCAACCAATTGTCATCAAGACGCGGATAAGGACGGTAAACCTATTGATCAATCTAACTACCATTCTATGATTGGTTCATTGCTTTACCTTACCGCATCTAGGCCCGATATCATGTTTAGTGTATGCTTATGTGCTCGCTTTCAAGCGGCACCTAAAGAATCGCATAGGAATGCGGTCTTTAGGATACTTAGGTATCTTAAGCATACTCCTAGTGTGGGCTTGTGGTACCCTAAAGGTGCAAAATTCCATCTTGTGGGATACTCGGATTCGGACTTTGCCGGATGCCGCGTGGATCGCAAGAGTACCTCCTGTGGGTGCCACTTGCTTGGGCGGTCCCTAGTTTCTTGGTCAAGCAAGAAGCAAAATTTCGTCGCCTTGTCCACGTCGGAAGCGGAATACATTGCGGCCGGTGCATGTTATGCCCAAATTATTTATATGAAACAAACCCTTTTGGACTTTGGTATTAAACTTGGTTGTGTGCCTCTCCTTTGTGACAATGAAAGTGCGGTTAAGATAGCTAAAAACCCCATTCAACACTCTCGCACTAAGCACATCGATATTCGCCATCATTTCTTAAGGGACCATGAAGCTAAGGGAGACATCTCTTTGAGAGGTGTTATGTCCGAAGAACAATTGGCGGATATCTTCACAAAACCACTTGATGAGAAAACTTTTTCTAGGCTAAGAAGTGAATTAAATGTGCTAGATGCAACAAACGTCATGCAAGAATGCACTTCATATAGGTCTTGCCTAACTCTCAAAGGATAGGGGTGAGCAAGGGTTAGCTTGGGATGGTGGTTCTTTTGGGTTTCCCAAGGATTGGAGAGTAGCTCTCCCTGAAGAAGCCTTTGAAAGGTTCAAACTTGGCAAGATAGATTTACTTTATGTCTTGCATGATGCCTGCCATATAGACTTACAATTTCTTGCATTATAAAATGTTTGGCATTGCATACGGTAGATTGTCACAAAGGGGAACCCACCTCATGAGAAAGAGACTTGTTTGAAATGCAATATCTCAACTCATATAAGGTGGAAAGAACAAAATGTTAGGTGCGTTAATGCCTAGAGGAACATGCTCTAAAGAGATAGAAGTCTTCATACTCTACCTCACAAAGCATGGGCCTTACATCTTATTTGGATATTTTCCTCCTATTTTTCTTAGTGTTCCATTTGCTTTAAGGATTAGCCAAGTTATTGGCATATTAGCCTCTTTGAGGGGTAAGGGGTTGCCCAAAAAGTCCTAAGACATGTGTTTCTCTTTGCTTGTTTGTTGGTCAAAGGACATATATGGGATGTTATTGTTCTGTAGTCATCGGATTATCCGATGCCTAGGTCTATCCCTCATCGGATCAATAGGTGTTCAATCTCCAAGGGCCAGTTCAGTCAGTATCTCAATTCAACCGACGGGTTCATTCTGAAAAACATCGGTCCATCCGGTGTTCACAATTCTGGAGCTGTGCCGAATTCCACCGATGCTACCTCCTCCATCGTCAGACTATCTCATGTCAACATTCCTCTTTTGAGTACCCTTACTGTGCCGTTCGACCGATGATCAAAACCCAAAACGTCGGTCCATCCGATGTCAACAGTAACATTTTGAATATCCTTACTGTGGCGTTCGATCGATGTATATCCCATCTAACATCGATCCATCCGGTGTTAAAAATACGGCTAGGGTTTGGGACCCACTATTTAAACCGGCCGTACCCCTTCCCCTTTCTCTCTCCCGATCCTGACGCCTCCACCGCTTTCCCCTCGCCGCGCCACCACCTGCTGCCGCCACCGCCGCCGCCGGACGCCGCCGCCGCCCACAGGCCGGCCGCCGCCATCCACATGCTGCCGCCGCCCGTCGCGCCGCCATCTCCTTCCACTCGTCGCCGCTAGCCACCGGCTCACCTTCGCCGCTGCTATCCGCCGCCTCACCAGTCGCCGCCTCCACCACTTGCCGCCGCATCCAAGCGCCGCCACAGCTCTTCCCCATCGCCACAGCGCCTCCGCCGCCTCGCGCACACATTGCCGTCACGGTGCATCCATCGCCGCTAGGGTTTTGCAACCCCGTTGATCTCCACGACATCTCCTTCGTCGACTCCGTGCTCTCGCGCATCGCAATGGCTCGCGACAAGAAGAACAAGGGCAAGGCCATTGCGGAGCCGGCCGCGAAGAAGCAAAAATTGTCAAAGGAGGAGAAGAAGGCCTTGATCGCCGCTCGCGCCGCCGAGGAGCGTGAGCGTGGCCGAGGAGGGTCGCTAAGGATTCGAGAGGCTCGTCCGAGGCAGCCTCCAGTGATTGACGACTCCGAGGCCGAAGAGGAGCCAGTTGAGCCTCTCGTCCGCCGGCGCTCAGCCCGGACCCGTGGGGGTCATCCCCCAGCTGCTCCTCGTCCGAGACCGACGGCTGCCGACCATCGTGAGGACAGGGAGGCCCAGCGTGCTATCTAGGAGATGGACACCACTGTCCATGTTTCCGAAGGAGTCCGGTTGAACGACTACCAGAAGATGAAGGCCAAGCAGCTTCGCAAGCTCAGATGGAATGTGCTACTTGAGGAGTGGTACCCGCAGCCCCGAGAGGCTCTGGTGGATAGTCGCTTCTGGACTGTCACCCAGGCGTCTCTCTACGAGACCTACAGGCGTCGAAGGCACAAGCTGTTTCAACACAACTATCTGGATTGGGGCAGCTTGCCATGGCAGCAGAGACGGAGATCCGTCCTTACTTTGAGAGGTACCGAGGCTTGGTGCAGCTGATGGCATATGAGCGGAGTGCCTATGTGGAAGATTGGGTCCGCGTCTTCTATGCCACCCTCTATGTCTCTGAGGGCAGAAGATCAATTGAATTCATGTTCATGGGTCAGCACTACCACCTGACGAGGCAGACGCTGGGACAGTTGCTAGGAGTGGACTTGCACGACACCTGCGTGCATGAGAGGGTCTATGGTCAGGCAGACCCACCGAGGAGGCCGCTCACTGGAGGAGTGGCACCACCGCTGGAGGAGATTCGTTCTTTGTTCGGTCCTACCTTCTCTCCTGACCAGCCGAGAGTTCCAGCTTTGTTGACTCCAGCTGCGCGCACAGTGCACCTCGCCTTGCGCCGCACGCTCCTGCCGTGGTCTGGCTATTTGGAGGGGTTCACCAGCTTGCAGCAGACTCTCCTGTTCTACATCATGAACGGGATGGAGTTCAACATCGTGGATGTCCTCATATGCGAGATGGAGGATGTGATCACAGATGGTGTGGGCATGATGAGGCATCTAGTATATGGGCACTGGATCAGCTACCTACTTACTATGATGGTTCCCGAGGGGTCCGCCGTGCACGAATGTCTCTCTGACGAGAGTGTGACACGGTTCAGTCACTACCGTGCCCCGGCTCCTGGAGACCGCCGCCTTGGCCGTCCAGTTGAGCGTTAGGTCAGGGCCCGACTGTCTGAGGAGGACTGGTCTGACTTAGAGAAGGAGGATGAGAGGCTTGCCGAGGCTGAGGCTCAGGGGGAGGACTTGCAGCATATTTGGTCAGAGAGCGACACCGATGACAGTGTCGAGGAGTACTTCCCTCCTCCGCCCTCACCCAGGCAGCACGACGCGGAGGCTGGAGGCTCCATAGTGCCACCACGTACTCCACCTCCCGTCACTGAGGCGCAGGTCACGCAGCCGTCAGAGCTGACGTCGCTCCTCTAGCAGATGGTTGAGCAGCAGTGTCTGGACAGGCTGGCAGCCGAGCAGGCCCGAGCGAAGCAGGCTGCCCATCTCCTTGAGCTCCAGCAGTAGCAGCAGCAGCAGGAGATGCAGCGTCAGATCGCCCGTGAGAGGCGTGAAGACACTGACAGGCTGACGGGGCTCATCGACCATATGCACCAGCGCACCCTCGACCAGCAGCAGCAGGCGCAGCAGGCGATGATGGGCATCCTGGGGTTGATCACCAACCTCTACACCCAGACCGAGATTTCCCTCCCGTCCAGCTGCCAGGAGTCGCTCCACCACCTCCAGTCCTGGCTCCACCTACCGCTCCAGTGGCCCCAGTACCTTCTACGCCGATTCCCTCCTTCAGCATGTCTCCTCTTCTGGCTCCTAGTGCTCCGATTCACTCCCCGCTGCCGGCCACGACTCTGTTCCAGCAGTCGCCGGCCTCCGTCGTTAGTGCCCCTGCTCCAGCAGCTCTGATGAGATCATGCACATTATTATTGCACCTACAAACATGACACAATGTTTATTTGTTTGGGATCCTGGCTCAAGTGAATGTGCACACTTATTTGATGGACAAGATCAAGATGGTGCACTATGTCGTCCACCACCTTGGCCTCCTCCATTCATGCATACAAGAAGATTTGATGGCGTTGCACATTTGGACCAATATATAAGAGGAGATGAACTTGAGCCTAGGACGACTCCAATTCAAGAAGGGGAGGATGATGAGGACATCACTTCTATGGATACAAATAACACTCCATTGAACATACAAGATGCAATCAATAGAGTTCATACACAACAATTAATTTCAGAGGTGAACTCGTTCTTATATATTTCCTTATATGTTTTTGAGCATAAATTGCTACTTAATGATTTATTTGTGATTAGGATCCATGGAGAGGTTTAAGGAGTACTTGGAGGGAGTATTAGGGACGTGGAAGACCAGAGAATTCGTTCAAAGAAGATGGAAACCGAACCAAACTCCAAATCGTATCCAACTCGAAGTCCAGGAGCAGTACGCACTAAAACGGACGCCCAGGACGCATACGAACTCCGTTTTGGACGTTCTACATATGCACGGAAAGGGGAGAGGATATCCTTTCCAATGGCTCCGGTCCCATGTCAAAATTCCTTCGGAGTCGACGGGAATCGTCGAAACAAAATAAAGTACAGAATCTGTCAGGGTGCTGCGCCACCGTATTAGGCCATTGGGCCTTGTATCAAGTCTAAGTCCATTATTTTCGTGTCTTAGGGTTAGGTCACGACCCTAACACCCCCTTGGACGTCCTCCCACCTATATATACTCCATGGTAGCCGCCATAGACAATTGGGTTTTGCTTAGATTAATAATATCGCCGTTCTTCGGTTTGTGAAACCCCAATTTCACGATTTCAGATAGTGTCTTCTACGTTCTTGCTTGTGTTCTCGGTTGCACTTGCAGGGATTAGGCTTCTTGGCAAGGTCAATCGTGTGAAGCACGGTTGATAACCAACGGAGCGGTGGTGTAGTGATTGCGGGGGTTGTTCGTGTTCTACTCGAGAGCCTCGGATCATCAATGTCGAGATCTCCACATCAATCGACCTATCCATTACCTTTCGGAAGATCGGGACCAATTTTCCTATCAATTGGTATCAGATTTCCAAGTTGCCCGTTAGGTAATTCATCTATCCATTACATTAGTTTTGTTTTTCATACCTAGAGTGCACAAAAAAGCCACAAAAAAACTTGCAGTTTAGTAGATCTGTTCATTACTTTGTCCAAACCACATTGAGCCTTTGCAACTTTGTTATTCAGTTTGGTTTTGTTGAGTTTGTGTCCGTTGTTGAGTCATATTGCTGGTTTAGAAAGTGTTTTTGGTCTTAGTTTGAGTTTTGCATTGTGTGATTCATCCTTTTGAATCACGTCATCACGTCCAGATTAGATTCACCTCTGTCCAGTTTGGTATTTTCATCATATCTCACACATACAAACTCGGATTTTGGTGTTCTTGTACTTTCTGGAAAGCTTAAGAAGTGATCTATAACTTTCATATTCATCATTTTCCCAGAAAATATAGTTATCGATGTATAAATTTCATTAGATCCGAATCTATTATTGACCTAAAAATTCTGAAAGTCTGTATTTCGGGGTCAGTATCTCCTATTGTTCTATTCCAAAATAGGTCTTCCATATATTGAAATTAAAGAGGAGAGATATATATACAATCTTGCTGTTCTAAGTTTTCCAATTTAGAGCCTATAAGTGTGCCTATTTGTCCTTGGAAGATTGAGCAGAAAATCTGCGACAGACACACGAGATATCTTGGGTTGATTTTCATTGTGTTCTTCCCTTGCAGCACATTCTGAAAAAAAAGGAAGAAAAAAGAAAAAGGCAAGTGCAAAACAAGAAACAAAAGCCGCACAAAAAAAAGAGGAAAAAAAAACAACAAAAAAAACAGAAGTGCTTGCATTCTTTGTGTCATCTAGTTTTGTCTCATGTCTTGCTAGCTTGAACTACTAGGAACACATTTAGGCCAGCAACTTTGACAAGTACTTTGGACACTTACTCAACTTTACTATTTGATTTCATTGTTGCTAATCCTTGCTACAAATAAAGTGCCATCCAAGCTACACCTCACTCTTGAGCAGAATCGATACACCTTTGCAATCATCCCACGCTTCATTGGTTTCTTCATACCGTCCACCGTTTGCCACCTGTAGTGTCGGTAAGAACACTTGTAAGAGCGTGGTAAGACGCTTGAGAGTGTGTGATTCCACTTCCACTTTTCCATTATCCTTTGTAGTTGATAGGGATAACATATTTTTTGTGTTGTCTTCTGTTTGCTACTAACAATGTCAGGTAAAAGCAAGAATCATGCATTATATGCTGAGATGATGGACATGATGAAGACGGCGATAGATTTGCTCACTAAAAATCAAACATCAATCAATGATTCACATGACATTCAGACCACCTTTACAACACCTTCCACAAGAAGTAATTACATTCTCCCATCTCTTCCTCCTTATGATGGTTTTGGTTACGATGAATATATTGCTTGGGAAATAGAGTTGGATAAAATTTTTGGACAATGTCATATGTGTGAGAAATGAAAGATTAGAAATGTTGCAAGTGCATTAGTAGGTTGTGCATTGACTTGGTGGAACAACTTAAGTGATTTAGAAAGACCTCGAACACGGAAAGATATGAAAATTCTTATGCGAGAAACTTTTGCTAATGTATCTAATTGTAAAGATGAAATACATGAACTTGAGAAGAATTTTCTTGTTGTACCTCCTCCTTTGCCTAACCTTTTGCAGGAACATGAACAAATAAATGGAGATGCAAATGAGAGTGAGGTGTTGAACAACTCTTCTGAATTTTTTGATGAATCAACTCATAATGAATTTGAATTTCTTGCTGAAAATGAGAGTAGTGTTAATGGACAATGCTCTACAGTTAACCACGGTATGACATTTTCAGATGTGCTGAATTTTGCTACCAATCATACTATCGATGAGCAGCAACAAGATGAACCTTTTCATAATACAACTTTACCATTAGTTGATTTTCCCACTGATTCTTATAACAAAAATGAGTTGTGTGCTGATAATTATATTATACCTATGCTAGAACAACCAAATGAATTTGATACTTTATCACTCACTTGTGCTGAAATTAAGCATTTGATCCCAACTACATGTGAAAGGGATGAGCTGAAATTGTTATCTTCTCTAAATACTTTGGGCTATATTGAATTTGACACTCTTTGTGATCTAGATATCGTAGAGAAGATAATATTTTCTCAATCTGAATTGCCTTTGTTAAGTAGGAATATTTTACATGCTATAGGCAAATATGAACATAGTGGTATGTTTATGGTGCATAAAGTTTACATATGTTCAAATGAGGAAGTTCCTTTTGTGCTGCAACAACATGGTCAAGTAAATGAATGTACTAACGCTAATAATGTCTTTTCAAGTTTTTCTAGTATGTTTTCCTTGCAGCAGAGACAACAAAAGCATTATTCACTGTGGTTGTGCATTATGGACGGCACTTACTCTACCTCCAATGCAAGCCTCTTTGCTGGACATACGAGCAAGCCGAGGACGGCTTGTCATAAAGAAGGGGAGAATGATGAGATCATGCACATTATTATTGCACCTACAAACATGACACAATGTTTATTTGTTTGGGATCCTGGCTCAAGTGAATGTGCACACTTATTTGGTGGACAAGATCAAGATGGTGCACTATGTCGTCCACCACCTTGGCCTCCTCCATTCATGCATACAAGAAGATTTGATGGCGTTGCACATTTGGACCAATATATAAGAGGAGATGAACTTGAGCCTAGGACGACTCCAATTCAAGAAGGGGAGGATGATGAGGACATCACTTCTATGGATACAAATAACACTCCATTGAACATACAAGATGCAATCAATAGAGTTCATACACAACAATTAATTTCAGAGGTGAACTCGTTCTTATATATTTCCTTATATGTTTTTGAGCATAAATTGCTACTTAATGATTTATTTGTGATTAGGATCCATGGAGAGGTTCAAGGAGTACTTGGAGGGAGTATTAGGGACGTGGAAGACCAGAGAATTCGTTCAAAGAAGATGGAAACCGAACCAAACTCCAAATCGTATCCAACTCGGAGTCCAGGAGCAGTACGCACTAAAATGGACGCCCAGGACGCATACGAACTCCGTTTTGGACGTTCTACATATGCACGGAAAGGGGAGAGGATATCCTTTCCAATGGCTCCGGTCCCATGTCAAAATTCCTTCGGAGTCGACGGGAATCGTCGAAACAAAATAAAGTACAGAATCTGTCAGGGTGCTGCGCCACCGTATTGGGCCATTGGGCCTTGTATCAAGTCTAAGTCCATTATTTTCGTGTCTTAGGGTTAGGTCACGACCCTAACACCCCCTTGGACGTCCTCCCACCTATATATACTCCATGGTAGCCGCCATAGACAATTGGGTTTTGCTTAGATTAATAATATCGCCGTTCTTCGGTTTGTGAAACCCCAATTTCACGATTTCAGATAGTGTCTTCTACGTTCTTGCTTGTGTTCTCGGTTGCACTTGCAGGGATTAGCCTTCTTGGCGAGGTCAATCGTGTGAAGCACGGTTGATAACCAACGGAGCGGTGGTGTAGTGATTGCGGGGGTTGTTCGTGTTCTACTCGAGAGCCTCGGATCATCAACGTCGAGATCTCCACATCAATCGACCTATCCATTACCTTTCGGAAGATCGGGCCTAAACCTACTCATCAAGCTCCTCCACAGCAGGCACCGACGGTGGCTCCTTTGGCTCCGGCAGCTCCCTCCACCGCTACTCCAGCCAGCAGCTCCGACGACAGTGACGGTGATCAGTTCGTCATCGCGCCCAGTTCTCAGGGTCCTTAGGCGCTCGAATCCCTTTTTGGTGTCTTGATGCCAAAGGCGGAGAAGAGTTAGAGGAGTCAGGGGGAGCGTCTTAGTGTCAGGAGGAGTCTCATTTATCTTTTATCGTTTATCATTCTTGTAATTCAGTGTGTTTGCTACATTTGGTGTGTTTGCTACTCATTTGTTACTTATTAAGCTCTAATGAACTTATTTCCATGAGTTATTATTCGATTGGGCTCATTTGGTATTTATCTATGTTTATGATCACTTTTTATTCACTTGAGTTATTAATTGATGCTTAAGCTTCAAGTATGACATCCTGTATTCATTGCATATTCTTCTAAGTTTCATTCTATCAAATTCATTACTATTGCGCTTTGATTATTGTGTTGTCATCAATCACCAAAAAGGGGGAGATTGAAAGCATCTAGGCCCCCCATGAAGTACGGTTTCGGTGTTTAATGACAACCATTGAACTTTACTAATGCATTTGTGAATGCAAGGTCCCCATAATCACTCATAAAATGAAATGAATATGTCGTTGGAGACCCATATACAATCAACTTTTGAGATCAAATCAATGAGATAAAGACAAGAAGTGAAAGCTCTTATGTCTAAGTCACTCAACCATAAGTTAACAACATACAATGCTTGAAGATCATCAGAGAGCCTTGAGGAACAAATGTCTAAGAGGTCATCTGAGCAAGACACAAAAGATTCACTCAAAACAACTCGAAGCAAACAAAATCAACTCACCGGATCAACCGATGATTTCAGAAATGTACACATCGGTCGAGTTGGTTCAGCTGAAGAAGAAGACCTCAGACAAATGTACTCACTGGATCATCCGATGTGAATGGCTCAGTGACATCGGTCCATCAGTACAGTTTGCAATACCATTGGACCAAGTGAAGCACCAGATCATCTGATGTGCAGACTTACACACATCGATCGATCACTCCAGTAAGCATCATGATTAAGCAAATTCTGGAGGAAGAGCCACCGGATCATCAGATGAGAAGACAGGGGCAACATCGGTCTAACAAGGGTCATATCTGACACAATGACGTCAGCCAAAGTAATTAGACCGATGATAACTGAAGGGGAGACATCGGATCATCCAGTGTTCACAGTAAAGTTCTGTCAGCCTACTTTTCCAACGGCTATTTCGGGGAGACTGGCTATAAATACCCCCTAACCCTGTCATTTCGTTAAGTCTTGATCACCTGAAGCTACCAACACAAGCACAAGTGTTCAAGGCCAAGAGAAATCACTTCCACACCATTTCGATCATCTCTACACCAAGGTTTAGGCTAGAACTAGCTAGAGAGAGAGCTTGTGTGCCACCATTTTGGGTGAGTGGACTCTCTAGGTTAGTGTGAGAGCCTCAAGGGAGTGCCCTTGGTGTTGTAACAGTGAGAAGACTTCCGGAGCTTGCCAAGGCGTGTGTGGAAGCCCGGAAGGTCGAAGTTGTACAAGGCTTGAGCTCCACCTTGCCGAGGAGGCGAACGGAGAAGAATAGTGAAGACCCCTCGTCTCAGTGACGTGGGTGTGGCAAAACCCTTTGGTGGGTGCCACAACGTGGATGTAGGAAGATCTTCACGATCTTGCCGAACCATGGGATAAATCCTTGTCTCCTCGGGAGTTTGCATCCTTCTCCTTCCCTTGCTTTTATGCATTTTATATTCCGCAAAGTTTCTATCCACTAGAATGCATAGATAGCCGCGTAGGGAATTGGGCTTTAGAAATTAAGTTTCATTGCTTAGAATTTTTCGAAGAAAGCCCAATTCACCCCCCCCCCTCTTGGGCATTCGGTCCTTACATTGAGCTTTATACGTGGAGAATCAACAAGATAGAGCTTTCCCTTGAGTACACCCTTAAAAGGAACTGAGTCATTGCTTCTCCTTGTGACGGTCACACCCTCATTAGTGAGTAAACAATATAACCTTTGTCACATAGTTGTGATATGGACAAGAGGTCATAATCAAGTAAATCAACATGTAAAACATTTGAAAGAGTATGATTAGGGGATATAGCAATTTTACCAGCGTCAAAGATTTTTCCTTGGCTATTGTCCCCAAAATAGATTCTTTCACTTGGATCTTCATTTTGCTCATACTCTACAAACATTTTCCTCTCTCTGGTCATATGATTAGTGCATCAGCTATCATGAACCCACTTGGTTCCACGAGAGGAGTATGCCTACAAAAAGGATTTAAGCCTTGGCTTTAGGTACCCAAGCGGTGTTGGTTCCTTTGATGTTAGTCAAGAGGCACTTGGGCACCCACACACAAGGTTTATGACTCTTCGGTGTGGCCCAACATACCTAGCATAAGCTTTACCCATCTTGTTCCTTAATAACACATATGAAGCATCAAAATCATGGAACAACGGAATGAGGTTCCTTCTTAGGCATTTTAGGAGATGTAGCAAAGTTATTGTTGTTGTTATATGAACCTCCCTTGACAAAAACAATCAAGTCTTTGCATTCTTCAGAGTTTTGGCATTTTGCCTCCTCTCCCTATAATAGCCAAGACCATCCTTGACAAGGGGATGTCTTGTGTTGGTGTACGCACTACGTGCATATGCCATCTTATCCTTGTCAAAGATGCCACCCTTTGGTGCTTGGTTGGTTTGTGCCAACTTAAGCTCATCTTTAGGTTTTAGAATCAAGTTAGAGCATTTGCAAGGTTGAGTTGTTTCGGAGTTGATATTTGTGGAAGGTGGGCTCTTAGAGGAAGAAGGTGCATTGACCTTGAGAGACTCCACTTGTGTTTCAAGGATCTTATTAACTTTTGTCAAGCTAACAAGTTGATCCTTTAGCACAATTGTATTTTCTCAAGGTTTGAGCAAGTTTCCTTGCTCAAAGCGAGTTCACGCTCAAGTGCTTGCTTCTTTCTCTTTCAAGCTCCAAGAGTTCCTCAAACTCTTGACATCTCTCCTTTTGTTGGATGAGCGTGTCCTCTTGATGGTTTATTAGTTCTTCCTTCTCAAATATTTCATCCGTTAACAACCTCAATATTTTCAAGGTGCTTTTACTCATATCTTTAAGCATATGTTCATTTTCACTACTACTATGAAAAATCCCTCCTTGGCCACGAGACAAGTTGGCCTTGAATTCTCGAAGTTGGGGAAGAGCTTGTTCTCTCTCGTTGAATTCTTCATAGCAATAGTTGCTATCTTCTCTTCTTCATCGGAGGAGGATTCTTCATTTGAATCTCACTCCTTTCCAAGGTGGGCATGTCCCGATTGCTTCTTCTTCTTGAAGTATTTCTTATCTTGAGACTTGACCTCCTTCTTCTTCTTGTTCTCTTCATGTGGGCAATCCACAATATAGTGGTCGTACTCTCCTCAATTGTAGCAAGCCCTCTTTGATCTTGTCTTGGGCTTGTCTTTGCTCTTGCATTCACGGTGGTGGCACCCCCTCTTTCTTCTCCACATCCTCTTGAAGTTGTTGATGAAGAGTACCTCTTCCTCATCGGTGTTGTGGCTCTATTCATCACTCCCTCCATTTTCTTGAGATCTTGAGGATGTTTTCCTTGAATGCAACATCTCTTTTCTTGGAGGAGGAGAGCTTTTGAAAGTCATTGTAGAACATAGCCTCTTGCTCCATCATCTCATGGTTGATGATTCTTCCAAGTACTTCTTCGGGAGTCATCTTGTGGAATCCCGGACTCTCACGAAATAGTGAGCAAAGAGTGACGTTTTGAGGCATGAATGCTCGAATCATCCTCTTTACCACTTCATGGTCAGTCCATCGCTTACTTCCATAAGATCGACTCTTGTTGATGAGTGTCTTGAGGCAGTTGTACATGTCTTGGGGAGACTCACCATCTATGATAGTGAACCTCCCATGTTCTACTTCAATCATCTCGATCTTTGCCTCCCGTATGACACGCTTGCCCTCATGAGCAGTCTTGAGGGTGTCCCATATCTCCTTGGCAACCTCCAATCCTTCAATACAGTTGAACTCCTCTCGAGTCAATAAGGAGGTGTTTACTCTAACCGCTTGAGCACTGCGATGGGGGAGGACGGCTTGCTCCGGAGTAATGTCTTCCTCATTCTTTGGAAGATGCACACCTGTCAAGACAATTTGACACAAACTAGGGTTTAAGGAAATGAGATGCATCTTCATATTATGCTTCCACATGGAGTAGTCATTTCCATCAAATTGAGGTGGTTTGCCAATAGGAATGGATAAGTAATGATTGCTTGCAGCTAATCGCTCATAATTGTAAGGATACCAGGAGTAGTCTTGTGAACTACTCTCATTGTCAGTGTTGGTTGGACCAATTGGCTTGATCTCCTTCTTGGGTACATTGAGCTTCTCACATAGCCGCTCCTTGAGTAGATGAACATCCTCGTCATCATTTGGATCATCTCGAAGAACATCGACATTCTTTGTCTTATCGTCATTGACGATCATCGGGATCTCGTTGTCACCCCTTCCGGCCATTTCCTCTCCTAGTTGTTAGACTCTTGGTAGAGAGGCCTGCTCTGATACCAATTGAAAGTCACCTAGAGGGGGGTGAATAGGCAATATGACCTGAAATCACTTAATCAAACAATATTAAATTGCTGAGGCCGGACTTGTCTAGTTAGGACCGGACTAGTCCACTCAGCTCAGTGTTAAAACCTAAAAACTTGATTTCTACAAGTGATTTGTGGAATTTTGGTTCACAAATGAAAGATACAATGTCTAGCAACCTAGTACAACTTAGATTAACCAATGAAGGCAATTAGGTTGCAAGATTTCAAGATGATCATTACGAAGAATGATATGAACTCTAAAAGCAATTCTAGTGATTACAAAATGTAAAGAGACAAGCAAGACACGATTTATCCCGTGGTTCAGCTCCACGAAGAAGCCTACATCCACGTTGAGAAGTCCAAACAAGGATGGGGTCTAACTTGACCCTCTTCTCACCAAGCCACCACAATGGCCGACTTGGTTTCCAGTATATCAAAGGGTAATCACCATGTTTGATTGGGGCTGCACACAAGTTGAGGCTCCAATGAATTAATACAACAAGGAGCACTTGAGGCTCAACTCACACAAGTCACAAAACACAAAACAAGTGCAAGAGATCAAACCAAGAGCCAAAGAATGTTGATCTTCCTTCACTCCCCTTTCCAAACCCTAATCTCTTCAAGATTTGATCTTAGAGGGCTGGAAGGTGAAGTAGAAGGATTTGAGAGGCTCTATGTTGGTTGTGGCGGTGCTAGGGTTCCAGATTTATCAAATAGGGGCTGGGGGTCCCCATTTTTTAGGGTCCCGGCAACTAACCGTTGCAAAAAGCCCAAACCCAGACTAGTCTGGCCCTGTGCCACGGACTAGTCCGACCTCTTGGGACCACCGACATTTTCACATCATCGATCGACAAAACAGATGACGTGCGCGCCAAACGTTTGAATTTCAAACGGTCATGGCAACCCAAACTGGTCCAGCCAACAACAAACTAGTCCGAAGTAGATTAGAAAGGTTTAGTCCGGCTTAAAGCAGACTTAATTGGGTAGGCTCGGACTAGTCCGACCACTGGGGTGGACAAGTTCAAGCTCCTAGGGTTTGATTAGGTTTTCCCACTAAGTCTCAAACGTACTTGTTCGTGCAACAACGGACAAGTCCGAACTCATCTAGAAAACCTTGGTCCGTCCCAAAACGGACTACTCTGGGGGTCCGAACTACTCCGGCCTCTGTGGCGGACAAGTTTGGCCTCCCATGACTTAGCTCCAAATTCACTCACCGAGAGAAGAGCGGACTAGTACATAACCATACGGACAAGTCCAAAATTGAACAGAGACATTTAGTCCGTTCCAAATGCACTAATCTGACAGGCCGGACTAATTCGGCCTGAGGCTCAGACAAGTCCGGCCTCTGTGTGTTTTCTCTCATTTTGGCTTCCCACTTAGGTTTTTCTCTCAACAACAACTTTGAGCCCCCTCTTATGATCTCATTGCACATGATACACCCACCCTCACACATGATACACCTAGTCTAAACTAAACACAACAAAAACTCTAATTTCTATGCTCGAGTCTTCGACTCCTGTTTCAACCTTTTCCTTTTTGAGGGATTTTGTCTCATTTCAACCATCAGACCTGTACTTAAGATCAGATCATCTCATTAGTCTCTTAATTGTCGTCATCAACCATCCAAATCCAACAAGGATGCCTAGATGCACTTTCAACAGTCGAGTGGGAGCCCTGTAGACCACCGTGATTGAACGACGACTTGTGTGATACTAGTGTGAAGCGTACTCGGGAAGGACGGCTTCACTTTTGTATAGCTTAGGCTAAGAGTTGGAGCTATTATATTATGACTTCCGTTGTACATTGCTATTTATATATAAAAAAAGTTTGTATTTTATTGTGAATTTTCTTGTATGCTGTTGGGTGCCGCATCGCATGGCACCACCCTTTGTGATCTTGGATGTTGGGACCCGGTCTTCACAAAAATTAACATTGACACTACACAAGTTGCTGAACATTTTAGTAAAGCAGACAAAGAAATCATCAATCGACTCATCGGGTTGCATCTTAAAATGCATGTACTCTTTCTTGAACATGTCCTGGCGTACCTCCTTGATCGTATTGGATCCTTCATGGTAATTTCATACTGCTTTCCACACATCATACACAGATCAAAGCTGTGCAACACGATCGATGTCGCTTTGAGTCAATCCTTGTATGATCAAGTTTCACGCCTTGTTGTTGTTGTCGACATCCTTCATATTCACAATCATGACTTCATTGTTTGATGGCATGAAATGTGCTTGAAGAACTTTTCTGAGATGGCAAAGCCTTGTGCTTGTATGTAAGCCTCCATGCAAGCCTTCCAAACCTGAAAATCCATGTCATCAAACACACAATATTTTTTGAAGTATTTCTCCGTGTTGATTAGCAAAAACACGTGCAAATAGAAGATATTAGGGCACTGTGGCTCTGTGTTGGTATTTCTTAACACCACAGATAATCTCTAGTAAGAGATGAGGTCCGCAAGAGCATGAAAGATACTGTTGTTGCATTTCACCCATGAGTATTCCCAAGGGTACAATATTTATCCCAAAGGAAGCCGATGGAGTAAAGTACACACTACTCTTATGATGGAGCTATGGGATATAAATCAGTTATGATGACGGGGGTAAGTTGATAATATGGCTAGTGTGACACACACCAAGGCAATCTATTCAAAAAGGGTAAATAGGTCCTAGTGAAGATTAGACTAAGAGTTGGTGGGTTGCTCCTACAATGCTTCTAGTATACATATGCATAGCCTAAGTTAGGTACTAATGAGCATGTCAATGCTGAATCCTAATGCTAAGTTGTTCAACACATCGAGCACGAGTTTACCCCTAGCAATACTAGGATGACTCCCGCCAAGAGCCTGTGGCATAGCCGAACATGGAGGATTACAGAGGACAGGTAGGGCTGTCACCACCTACTGCCTACCTCTTCAATCTCTGAGTCTATGAGACATTCAATGCTACTTAACTATCCGAGCACCATGATAGCATACTAAGAAAAAACCTTAGGGCCGTGACACAATCCATCCTAAAGTAATGAACAAATCATCATTGAAATCAATGTTGATACATAGCATATTTATTCATATTAACAAGATCATATCATAACTACATAGACTGTAGTTGGGGTTTATAGTGTTTATGATGATAATATATTAACATTAAGGCATGATCATAAAGACTCTTCCTACCACATAAATGGAATCCACAATCAAACAAGAAACGCTTCATCCAAGCATAATGGAAGACTAAAGATAATAGCTTTATTATGCATAAAGTCACAAATACAAGAAGGAATACAAGATACCTTTCCCAATTTGGTATTGGGAAGAGGGACTCTCTTTACTCCTTGGCCAATTTGGACTTGGGACTAGATACTCTCCTCTCTATAGCCTAACTCCTCTAAGGACTAAGAAAGGTAGTATATACAATAGAATGATGCTCAAGTGGTGTGTGTTGAAGTGAGAGGTAGGGGTCCTATTTATAGCTAGGGACGGGTCAGTTCCCTCCACAATTAGCGCACAAATCAGTCTTCATTATTATTAAGACACCACAAGGAGTCGACATGTGGAAGAAGACCGGATTTAGCGCGAAGAAGAGGTTGGTCGAACAGGGGGTTCGACCGACCTGGTTAGTGCCCCATTTCTCTTGTGCTTCTCTAGGTCACTGACTGGTGGGTTCCCTTGACTGATGTGGGTGATAAAAGGTTGGATCTCCTCGGATACGTCTGTTTGTGGGTCATTTGATCTATGAGATGCAACGTGTTGTTGCTTGATTGACTGGGATGTCAATTTTTTGGATTGCACCCCCACTTTCACCTCAATTTGTGCATAAAAAGTCTGCATGCACTATTTTACCAAGGACAAGTGGAAATAGGTCAACAAACTCCTCCACGCTTATCCTTTGCTCGATCCGATGCAAAATCAAAACTTTAGGTTGATGACCAGGAGTTGCTACTATGTTCTAACCTTTCAAAAGTAGCAAGTGCACAACAAAATACTCTTCCTAGTATTGCAAAAGTTAGCTATGGTACTTCACCATTCTTAAGTCATTATGGGGCTTATGCCTTCTCCAAGACATCAGTAGTTGAAAGATAGAACAATAAATGGAGCAAGCATAGCCTAGATATCAAGTTCCATTTAAATTCTGGAGAGTTTCAATTTAGATTTTAAGTACCTAACTGATTCTCCAGATCACTCCTTTGTGTGTAGTGGAAATAAGTCCTCACCAAGGCATTTGCCTATACTAATCCTATAACTAAAAATGGCTTATATGTGGAGCTTGGTAGGGAATGTATGTTGGCAAATTTGCAACACATAATTTTGCTAAGTCAAAAGAGTAAGCCTTGGGAGAAATTAATTCAAACTTTTGAATCAAGTCTTGTTCATGTGTGATGTAAGTGGTAGTGGATGTGGAAATGTTGAGATAACTCCTTTTGATGTGGTTTCTCTTTATTACAAGGATGAAACATGGCTACTTTCTCCTTTTTTATCATGCTTATGGAGTAAGCATGCATTTTCTCTCTTTTTTTCTTCTTCTGATGCTTATGATTTAAGCATGCATTTTCTTTTCCTTTTTTCTTTAGTCATGTCTTTTACTTGCAATAAACTTGAAGAGAGTACTAAACATGAAAGGAATGAAGTTTCTCTTTTTATTGTGGAATGATGATATGATGGAATTTTGCTAACATCGAGTGTAGAAGTTTTAGCATGTGCAAGTGAAGTCTTGAATTCAAAAGAAATGAATTAATTTTCACATAGGACTATACTAGTTTGACTAGACTCAATGTGAAAGCAAATAACATAAGCATAAGGTTTATCAATGTAAAACATCATATGATTTGGTAGGTATTTCCAATCAAATGAGATGAACTTAAATCTTTTTAGAATTTCTTCGGAAATCTATGTTTTACTTTCAAACTAAGAATAGCAGCCCTATTACTATTTAAAATCTCACAACAACCTAGAAATTGGATTAAGATTTTGCTACCCACAATTTCTAAATGAAGGCAAAGTTAATTCTATCTAATAGAAGCAATATTTGGAGAGTAGCATGTTGCATACTAAGGACTTAGGAAAATAAAACCGAGCAACTATTTATCATTTCATCTATGTGAAATTTAAATCATTCTTACATCACATCTTTATTTGATTAAGCAAAATCAAATCTAAGTTACTACTTATATTTTTTTATTTTTTTAGATGCTAGGTGGATGGATGGATGAAAGATAATTGCAATGAGTATCATACAAGTTACCTCAAGGGGGGGGTCCTCCCCAAGCTTATTCTTGATCACTACTACAAAAAGCATTTTCACAGGCGCGTCGATTTTTCAAACACAGGTGGCCCATAAAAAATGCGACTATGATGATGAATGATACAATAACCGCCTGTGATGACAACATCACAGGGCAGATTTTTAAAAATAACCGCCTGTGTAAATACATGATTTTCTCAGGCGGCTATTAATTAAGAATTTTCTGTACTCTTGCAAACTTCATAGGCGGTTCTAAATTAGCCACCGCCTGTGTAAATGCATGATTTTCACGAGCTGTCATTGTTTAAGAACCGTATGTACTGGTTCAATCATCACAAGTGGTTTTTGTTAAAGAACCGCCTTGGGAAAGTCATTGTTTTCATAGGCTAATTGTTAGTTAAGAATTGCCTGTGATGCTGATAAGCTCCCGTCAAGCTAATCCCTGCACAGCAAACTCTTGTACATGCAAGTAACACCCGTGGCTCATCATTTGGATTGTTGAAAGCCTCAATTGAAGCCTAACGATCCTTGGAAGAATTTTCCCATCCATTTGAAGGATTTCTTTCCCTCTTGTCCATTTAAAAACTTAGGAAGATGCCCCTTCCTCAGTTTTAATGCCTAAATATATTGACTAAAAATTAGTACCTACTCTCTTAGTGCTTCACACAAGCAAGGAAGCGAACAAATTCAATCACAAATCTTGTTTTCACCCTTTCATAGGGATTTGACCTCAATCTTTTATGTATAGATTTATCAATAAGTGAAGCTTCCTTATCACACAAGTTAATGGCAGTTATAAGCGAAGGATGTGATGAAGCTAACGAAATCTGAATTGGACTGAAGATAATGAGATCCTGCATATGAGTGGCAATGTCCAGGTTAGACAGCGTGAAGATGTGATGGCAACCTTCAACAACATGAAAAGTGATGTTAAGGTTATGCTTGCATCAACCAAGGCATGTTGTGAGGGTATAACACTTGTTGGGGCAAGCATAACCGTGATGCTCCAATAAGTGTTATGCCCTCATAACATGCCTTGGTTGATACAAGCATAACCTTGACATCAATTTTCATTTTGTTGAAGGCTGCCATCATAGCTTCATGTTGTCTAACCTGAACATTGTCACTCATATGCAACATCTCTTTGTTTTCAGTCCCGTTGAAATTTTGTTAGCTTCGACACACCCTTCACTTGTAACTACCATTAACATGTCTGATGAGGAAGCTTCACTTATTGATAAATCTATGCTTGAAAGATTAAGGTCAAATTTCTATGAAAAGGGTAAAAACAAGATTTGTGATTGAAGTTGTTCGCTTCGTCGCTTGTGTGAAGCACTAAGAGAGATGGTACTAATTTGTAGTCAATATATTCATCCATTAAAACTGATAAAGTAGCATCTTCGTAAGTTTTTAAAATGGAGAGAAGAGAATGAAATCTTTCAGGGCTTGTTTGGGTGTACTCAATCTAATTGGATTGAAGTGAAGAATGAACTAATTTTTTCCTCAATCCACCTCAATCCACTTATATTGAAGTGGATACACTCGTATCCAAACAATCCCTCAAATGGATGGGGAGTATCGTCAGACTTCAATTGAAGCTTTTAACAATCCTAATGATGAGTCTCGGGTGTTACTTGCATCTACAAGAGCTTGTTGTGAAGTGATTAGCTTGACAGGAGCTTCAAGAGTTGTGCTTCTAGATGTTGTTGGGAAGCAAGTTGTTGGAAGGCAAGCCTAATCATCATAGGTCAGAAAAATTTATATACACAAACAATTTGATATATTATGGAACATGTGAAGGTGATAAATATGATAGTCAACAAGCCGAAAAGGATCACTTGTCCAAATTAGTCTTCTCTGCAAAAGATGAATTTAATAATGTTCAAAACATGCTATCTAAAGTTGAGCATTGTTCTAAGTTGATTTCAGAGGATACAAATATATACAATATATATTATACATTTTTCCAGCATTGACATGTTCTCGCATATTGGGTTTCAAATCCTTTTTAATGCTTCTCTCTATGCACTTGATGTTTTCTGGTTCGGTGAAAAAGTACATCTCTTCATACTAGTTATATTCCTCTTCATTATCTCCCACATTCTCAACCCCAACAACATTTTGCTTTCCAGAAACAACTACTTGCATCTTCTCGATTTCTGGATCTTGTACAAAGAAAACTTGTGCAACACAATCGGCGAGAACCCACTTGTCATCTTTATAACCCACATTATTCATGTCTACCAGTGTGAGCTAATTGTCTACTTTCACACCATCAGGATGTTTGACCCATTGGCACATAAATACGGGCATTACCATCCTTTTGCCATAATGGAGTTCCCATATTTCCACTATGATCCCGAAGTATGTGGTCTTCTGCCCTTATGAATCATAAGCCTCAATTCGAACACCACTATTTTGTGCAACACTCTTACCGTCTTTTTCTTTAGTGTAAAATGTTTAACCATTGATGTCATATGCTTGCCATGATGTCACCAAAGCAGATGGTCCAGAAGCTAACTTTTTCATTATTGCCTCTTCTATAGAGTTTTCGTATGGTATATTTTTGTCTATTAACCATTCAGTGAAATATCTTCTGTGCTCTTTCATGATCCAGTCCTCTGTGCGGTCTTGGTTTTTTTTTCGAAGCTCAATTTGGTGTTCCTCGATGTACGACTCAGCTATTGCGAGCTGTTGTAGTACACCAACATGTGCACGGTGTACATTCTAGTAATCTTGAACGATAAAAGTTTTCTTACCAACTTTGCATCTCCCACATAGTCTACCCTCATGTACTGGTATAGGAACACCTATCGGTTTTCCATCTTTGATGTGATCAGCACAACCCTCAATCACTTCTTCAGTGGTGTATCCTTCCATAATTGAACCCTCTGGGTGAGCATGGTTCTACACATAACCTTTTAATACTCCTAAATATCTCTCCAACGAAAAAATATGATGTAAATATAGTGGCCCCAATGCTTTTATCTGATCAACAAGATGTATGATTTGGTGTACTTGCATATCAAAAAAGGATGGTGAAAAACACATCTCAAGCTTGCACATAGTCTCGACGATGTATGTTTTCAGATAGTCTAAATCTTCACGTGCTATCACCTTTTGTGATACTGCATTGAAGAAGTAACACAAACGTGTGATGACAACTTTTATATGCTCAGGTTTGATGACTCTTATTGCAATGGCAAGGAACACTGTCATCATCATGTGACGGTCGTGAGAATTATAGCCAAATAAAGACAAGTCTTTCATCGAGACTAGTTTGCGGATGTTGGATGAGAAACTCGTGGACACTTTGATCCCACGCAAGCATTTGCATATTGCTTTTTTCTCTTCTAGTGTCAAGTTGTAGCTGGCTGGGGGAAGGTAATGCTTCCCGTTCGCCTTTTCTACTGGATGAAGCTCTGGTCTCATATCAAGATTTACTGGGTCCATACATGAATTTAATTCGTCTTTTGTTTTACTCGGCATGTCTAGCAAGGTCCCAATGATGTTGTCAAATACATTCTTTGTAACGTGCATCAAATCAATACTATGGAAAAATTCCAGATTCTTCCAATACGGAAGATACTTGAAAAAAATTGATTGTTTCTTGAAAGCCATATCACCCAAAGATGTAATTTTCTTTCTCTTTGTTCCTTTATATGTTTTGCTCTTACCGAAAGCAATATGAATGTTCTTGACCATTTAGAACACAAGTTTTCTACTGTAAGGTTTTGGTGCAATATCTTTTTCGATTTTGTTATCAAATTGTTCTTTCATCTTCCTATACTTGTGTGTATCTGTCAAGAATTGCCGGTGTCTCATGTACATTGTCTTTCTGGATGAAGTGAGGTATAGAAATCCAGTTCTATCCACGCACCTTACACAACCTTTCTTCACTTTCATTTGTCCTGATAATGTAAAAAGTCTAAGATAATCATGCACGGTAATGAATATCATTGCTCTTAGTGTGAAATACTCGCGCTTGTACTAATCCCATGTACGTACCACTTCATTCCACATTTTCTCCATATCTTCCATTAAAGGTTCCAAGAACACATCAATTTTGATGCCGTGTTGTTTCGGACCTTGGATAAGAACAAATAACAAGATATATTTCATTTTGTGACACGACCACGTCGGTAGGTTGTACATCGTTAAGACCACAAACCATATGTTGTGTATGCTCCTGTTTTTACCAAACAGATTCATTTTGTCTGTACCCAAGGCAAACCTTACATTTCTGATTTCCTTTGCAAATTCTGGATAATGAATATAAAAAATTTTCCATTGTGTTGCATCACCACGGTGTCGAATATGTTTTTCATTCTTCTTGCGCTGCTCGGAATGCCAACGCATAAGTTCAGCCTCCCTAGGGTTTGGGAACAAACGCTTCAAGCGATCAATTACCGGAAGGTATCACATCACCAAGGCAGGATTTTTTCTCTTATTCTTCCCGTCTGCATCGTCAGAAGTATCGTCATCGTCACCTTCAAGACTAATAATAAACTTCTTATTCTTCTAAGACCTTTTCATGTTGGTAACATACTGGTGATTGTAGTCCTTATATGACACTACAGATGGGGCATCTAGTTGCGAGCTCATGCTCTTTGCGATATAGAATACAATGGTTCAGACAAGCGTGTATTTTTGTCACACCTAGTGCCATCGGGCAAAAAAGTTTCTTTGCTTTATATGTGCTTTTGGGCAGTTTATTTGGATTTGGAAGAATTTTTGCCAGAAGATTCAAAAGATCAGAGAAACTACAATCAGACCATCCGTGTGTGGCTTTCAACTTTAGTAATTCTAGGACTGCACGCAATGTAGTAAACTCTTTATCACAACCATTTGATTCATCATATAAAAGCTCCGTCGTCGCATTATGCAATGTCTCCATTTTACTTAAACCTTTACTTGCTCCCATAGAAGTCAATACATATGGTTCAATGTGATGCAACATCTCCTCACAATCGAACTCATCATCATCATCATCATCACCATCTTGATTGTCACTAACATCATCGATATGAACATTATCGTCATCCGAACATCTCTCATCATCTTTATTCACTTCATGTGTATCTAACTCACCATGCTCTGTCCATATTGTGTAGTTTTTTTTTGAAACCTCTTTTTACCAAATGAGATTGGATTACTATAGTATGTATCCAAGCAATCTTATTTCCGAAGTCGAAATATGGACATAATATGTCATCTATCTTTTGCAACTTCGCATGTCTCTTGGATGCTTCAATAAAATTTGCAACATTATGAATGTACATAGGATCCAGTCTTGGCATGTTATACATCCACGCTCGACGGTCCATGCTTCAATAACAGACTTTTTGTAAGATTTACAAAATTTGGCCACAGATATTCCATAAAGGTCTTCTATAAAATGAATTTACAGGGACATAACAAGCCTGTATCATATGAGTGAATACTTGTATCATGTAGGTATCTTCATAAGGGTTCCATGAAAATTTGTTTCATAATTTTCTCAGCTTCCTAGTGGCCATAATGGATTTTTGAAGTTAGGCTTATTCATTGAAACATTTCATCGAACATGTGATGTGCTTGTATTCATCTTCAACCTTTAATCCTTCAAATCTACTTCTTGTTCTGTAAAATTCATGGGTGAGCTCAAGGGGAGACTCAACTACATCTTTCAACCTTTAATCCTTCAAATCTACTAAAAATCTCAAGTGGGGGGCGCTGGAGGCATATGCAAACTCAACAAAATGAAACTGAAAACAGAACAAATTGAAAACATAATAGTGAATAAGAAGTCTCTTATAACCTTTTCTCTGTTCGAAGCTTGATCATTTGATGAATGCAGTACCGGCCTGCGCACGGTGGAAAATTTTGATAGCCTGACGACATCGATGGAAAAATCTCCAGGGTCAGGTTTTCTTTGGTGCCCCAGGGGTCTTTATATAGGCGTCGGTTTTCACAGGCGGTTTTTGATGAAACAACCGTCTGTGATAAAATTTAATAAAGTTCAGGCGGTTTTCAACTGCTTCAGAGACGGTTGGTACTGAATAACCGCATGAGAAGATTCTTATCTCAGGCGGGTATTACTTACCAACTACCTGGGATAATTGCCCGAGCCTGTTCTTCAGTTTTCTTTTCCCTTGCTTCTTTTTTATTTAGATTCCAATATAAATACTCAAACATGTATATATTCTGCAAATTGAGTCCAAATTCGATGATTTTTTCTTCTATATTTTTCAAAAATTAACATCTACCACCTAGACCAAATATTTTAAAACTTGTATAGCTAACATTGTAATGTTTTGGTAAATATTAAATTAATTTATACTCACATATTATTCACATTTGTGTATTTCCTAAAAAATGGATCCTTCACTGAAATTGGTTTCTATGAACATATTTGTATTATTTATACATGTATGAATTTTGTGAATTTTTTTAGAGCATTCCAACATGTCAAAATTCAAATTATCCATCATTCTAACCAAATGACATATACATATGAGGCATTCATCAAATTTTGAACACACATTGATTCAAAAAAAATTAAAGAAATCTAAAAAAAATGATAGAGGTTGGTATGATGACTAGAAAGGTCCATTGAAAAACTAAATGAAAAAATTCTTATATTCATCAAGATAGAAAAATGACAAATAGCAACTGTTATTTTTTTTATGTTCTGACCAATTTCAAAGGCTTTATGCAGTGAAATTTAATGGTAACCTTTAATACTCAATCATATTACAGGAAAGTGGAATTTGGTTTTTTGAAAGTCACCATATTTAATCAAGAATATTAATTAACCGCCTGAGAAGAACCTTATCTCAGACGGTTATTACTTACCAACCACCTGGGATAATTGCGTGAGCCTATTCTTCAGTTTTATTTTCCGTTGCTTCTTTTTTATTTAGATTTCAATATGAATACTCAAACATGTATAGATTCTGCAAATTGAGTCCAAAATCAATGATTCTTTCTTCTATATTTTAAAAAATTAACAACTACCACCTGCACCAAGGTCACGAGAATCTCTAGCTGAGAAGGAGCTACGGGTACTCGTCAGTGGAGGAGGCAAGCTACTAGAGCTTGAGTTGGAACCGTATGAGTCTCATCTTCCTCCTGTGGTAGTCTACTCATTCCATGACGATCCTCTGGCCTCATACGTTTGAGGTTGGGTCTAAACGGGTGTATCACACGCCGAATCCACTTCCTCTTGGTATTCATAGGCGGAAGTAGATCGTGGAGGCATCTCTATGGTTGCTCTTGTTGAACGGTTCCTTGTGACACTACTAGAAACATTACGCCTACATGCCTCTTCGATATGTTAAAGAGCAATGGTTAGTTGCCAGTATTTGTATAAAAATAAATTCAGTTAAGAATTTCCATTACAAACCAAGAATAGAAAAACACTAAGGATCCATGTAGATCATGTTTGAGAGTGTGTCCTTGCACTAGATAATACTCATCTACTAAGTAGCGGCTTGTTGAAATATATTCAATGGAATCATTTTAAAAGCTCATACTTTTGTAGCAATGCGAGTAGTTAATGAAGTACATTTTATCGGTCTCGTCATTCTAGTGTCTAACCATTGAGACATCATAGTCTTAATAGGAGCAATTTTAATCTTTTTGACAATGGCAAAAAGGATACTAAGGTAATCATCACGCACAATCCTAATATCTCCTCTAGGTTACATAAACATAGCCACCCATCTATGCATGAAGTGTAAAGTGAGATTTTATAAGTGGCTATTCCTAGAAGCTTTAAAAACTACCTAAGTAATCAATTCTTTCCAAAAGCCTTGTTCATTAAATTTAGGAAAAATGTCTAAATCTATTAAACAACATATATGAAATCTTAGGATTTCACTTAATTCTTTCCATAGGATCAAGTATTCTTTTTGTAGAAGCATAAAAGAAATACCTTCATAACCTATCTTGAGGGTGCATAGGAATTGAATAGTGAGGAGGCGGGAACTATCCTCATCTATTTGAGAACAAGTAACAAAAAAAAAACTCAAAAAAGGGTTACATTTGTGAAAGCTTGAGTCTCTCCCATGGCTTGAGCTTGATAAAGCGTCCTTCATCTTCCTAGACAATCTCTTCATTCCCTTCTTCATGGCTACACAACTTGAGACTAAGTAACAAAACAAAAACTCGAAAAAGGGTTACATTTGTGAAAACCAAACGAAACCTTCAACGAGTTGCCATGCCAACTTGGAAGTGACTTGCAAATGCAATTGGAAGCAATTTTTTTGGATTGGAATTAGAGAGAAGTGCTTTAATGAAGAGCAAAACAATTTGAGAAAGAGTATGAGTGAGTTGTGGAGGTGAAAGTGGAGTGAAGTGTGAAGAAACAAACTCACTCAAGCATGTATAAATAGTGTTGCACCCCTCAACGGTCGTAAGAGGAAAGACTATAGCCTTTGGAGAAGGAAGAGCCAAAATGGTAGTCCCTCAAGTTGGCCGACTAAGGCATTCGGCCGTCATGGGCCCTCTTTTGGCAAGTGGCTCCCTAACGGCTAAATTTCTAGTCGTTGGGTGAATTGGCCACATTTTGCTCTTAAATTGGTTTTTCAAATAAAACTTCCTCAAATCCAATATTTTTTGTTTTCAAAAATAAAAGAAAACAAATCTAAGTTGAGAATACAAAATTCTCAACACCCTAAAGAAAAAATCCAGACATGCTATTGAAAATGCAAAAACTCAAATGGGAAAAATCAAATGGAATTTGAAAAAGAAAATATGATATGACTACCAAAATATCCTATTGGCGAGGTCTCACCCAAAAATCTAATGAGATGGATTTTTCTCCGTCTTGTGTGGTTTCAATTCTCAGCCTTCTACCCTGAAGAAGTAGACTCGAATGGCGTGGCTTGCTTCTTCCGTTATCCTCTTTTTGGCGGCTTAGTGGAATTGCGTCGTTCATATAGCTCTGGCTTTTCCATCTTCTTGAAATTTCATCGTGGATGAAATGATGGAGTGTCCTCATAAATTAACTTCCTCATGGAAGCAATGAGGTTATCCACTTGTGATGGTGTCACTTTGACCTCCTTGATATGTTTGACATTTGGTCCATATTTGATCTTGATCATGAAGTAATGTTTCTTCCTTGGTCGAAAGTCAAACTTCTCCTTGTCATTGATATGGAAATTAGTTTCTTTGACTCCCACATCAATTCGAGCATCCGGGGTGCTAAGGAAGGGTTGCCCAAGAATGAGCAGAATTTCCTTCTTGACCTCCAAGTCGAGCACCATGAAGTCCACGAGTATGAAGCAATTCCAGATTCTCACGGGAACATCTTCAACAATACCCGTAGAGTAGCGGACCACAGAGTAAGCCAGCTGGAGCTGCATTGGTGTTGGAGACAGCACCATGAAGTTGAGCTTACTGAAGACCACATATGGCATGACACTAAAACTTGCACCAAGGTCACAAAGTGCATTTTCAAAGTGTTGTGTCCCAATAGAGCAAGATATCGTGGGACACAGAGGATGGTTGCACTGCAGCCCTCCATCAACTTGACAACTTCTATGGTGGGCAATAGCCGCTTGTTGTTCAGGATGTCCTTGAGATAGCGATCGTAAGTGGGTACTTGCATTGCATCTGTCAAGGAACATTGATGTAGATCTTTTGTATGGCTTCAATAAAGCGAGTGAGTTGCTCATCCGCAGTTGGCTTCCGATTTCGCCGAGGGAATGCATGAAGTTTGTGTCCACAAATTGCCTTGTCATTCCCTCGCTAAGTTGTTCGCCTTTTTTAGATGGGATTTCCTCCTTGTCCTTCTAAATTGTTGCATTCTCTTGAGTGGGGTACGGTGGATCACGAGTGGTCTTTCCACCTCTTGTGGCTACCCAATCACATTCTTCATGGGAGCTTCAGACTGCCTTGAAATCTTTATATTTTCCAATGGAGGGACAACAACCGCCAGTTGAGCTTATTGAGTTTTCAACATCTTGTTCAAGCTCAACTGGCTCTTGAAAGCAAAGGCTAACCCTTCGATGTTGGCATTGATATTCTTTAAGGTCCTGTCATTACTCGACAACTTCTTGGATAGAGCATCATTGATCTTGAGTTGGCTAATGGCAAGTTCCTTCAAGTTGGGATAATTTCCACCACCATGGTTGTTGTAGCTTCCTTGAAAGGAAGGACGTGGTAGTCCCAACCCTTGATCTCTTGGATGGTAGCTATTGTTGTAGTTCCCGTTGTTCGCCAATTATAAAGCATATTCATGGGTCGCGAGGCAGTCACTTCCCGTGTGACCCGTGTTACCATAGACCTCACATGTCATATGAGCAACTAAGGCCTGGGCTATGCCGAATACTTCTCCATTGGCTTGAGAGTCTAGCTTCTTTATCAGGAGATCAATCTTAGCAGCGATCATTTCAACCTCTTTCAAGGTGTGCATGCCTCGCTGTTAGGACTGGAGATGCTCATTGCTCCTACCCATGTTGGACATGAATGTAGGCCTAGAGGGGGGGGTGAATAGGCCTTTTTGAATTTTTCTCGGTTCCTGTAACACTAAACAACACAGTCAATACCAGAGATATCGGACTAGTCTGGTAAAGTGCGGACTAGTCCGGTTTTCACGGGCTAAGTTGATCAAGTTCAGTCAATTTGATTGATTCGTAAGTGTTTGCAGCGGAAATATAAACTTGAATGACAGTTTAATAGTTGTATGTCAAATTATATTGCAATTAAGGCTCTTGTTTAACAAATTAACTCAAATTGATTAAAGTGAATCAAACCCTAGATTAAGTTGATCAATTAAGATGAAGAACACAAAAGGACAAGACACAAGATTTATCACGTGGTTCGGCTACCACGAAGGCAACCTACGTCCACGTTGAGGAGCCCACAAAAGGATCGGGTCTTCTCCAACCCTTCCCTCGTCGGATCGCCAAGAAGGCCATTCCTCTTCCACTAATCACAAAGGGTAAATAACCAAGTTGAAGGGGCGTTCTCACACGTTGAGAGCTCCCTTGATTACGACTTACAAAGCCACCAATAACACACTCGAAAATTACAAATTGAAACGCAAGAGTGTGTTAGAGAATCAAACCAAGAACTCAATGATGTGTGCCAAGTGTCTCTCCAATGATCTAGAAGTGATCTTCAATAGATTGATCGATTTTGCACTTAATTTCATGGAGAGAGGTGGTTTTTGAGTCTCTTGGGAGGTGTGACGGCGCTAGGGTTCGAGAGTTTGTAAAAGTGGGTCGTGCACCTCTATTTATATGGGGTTTCTAAAAGTGACCGTTAGGGTTTAGAAAGATCGGACTAGTCCGTGGTGGTCACCGGACTAGTCCGGTGTGCTGTGTGTAGCAAACCCTAAGTGTCCAGGAATATCGGACTAGTCCGGTTGAAAACGGACTTGTCCGATTTCACTACTGGAAATCTTCGGACTAGTCCGATTGCCATCGGACTTGTCTGGACATATGAAACCCTAAGTGTTTAGGATGACAAGTCCGCACTTGGAGGACTTGTCCGATTTAGATCAGTGTGCATATCGGACTAGTCCGTGTAGACACCGAACTTGTCCGAATTGGATCAGAATGAATATCGGACTAGTCCGGATCACAACGGACTTGTCCGATTTTTTGTGACTTGTGCATTGTGTTGAGGACTAGTCCGAAGTGGATCAGAAAAGACATCGGACTAGTTCGGTGGAGACTGGACTTGTCCGATCTAGTGCAGAATGTGATATCGGACTAGTCCGGCTGATATTGGACTAGTCCGGTCCTGTATAACCTTGTGCATTGTGTGTGTGTGCTTGAAAGTGATTGAGCTCTTGGGTGTGTTTCCTTAACACACTCCATACATAATAATCTACTATTTTCTTCCCCTTGAGCTCAAATTCACTTTGCTTCTCATTTCCCTTCTTTTTGGCATTTTGCTCATTTTTCATCATTTGCCTGCATTCATCTCAACAAAAGGATTAGGATCCCAATTGCTTGTCATAAATCATCCAAAAACCACAAGGGAGTCCTAGATGCACTTTCAATCTCCCCCTTTTTGGTGATTGATGACAACCAATTGAGATTTCACAAAATAAGGCAAAAAAATGAGATTTTCATAAAGTATGCACATATGACTCAAAAATACATCAAGCAACAAGAGAATTATCCATATGTGCATTCTTTATGGTGGGATGCATACTAAGTGCATGAATACATTGAGAATAACAGAGTTTACATTAATCAACCGATACCAAGTGCATATGACATTCCAGGAGCAAAAATGCAGTTTTCATCACATACTCACAAAGAAATAGAGCAATTCATCACAAGACCAAACTTAATAAGAAAACAGAGTTAAACTATTACAATCACAAATAAAAGATAAAGAGAACTCTCTCCTCGCACCCTACCACAGCTAAAGCTAAGACTCCCCCTCAATCTCTCCCCCTTTGGCATCAAGACACCAAAAAGAAGGAGAGGAGGGTCCTAGGGTCTTCACTCTTCACTGTCGGTCCTCTCGTCATCGTCTTCATCTTCTTTGCTTTCCGCTTGACGAGGAGGAGAGGGGGGAGGAGCGGAGCTGCTCGAGCCCCCAATGCCAAAGTAGGCAAGCTCGGAGGGGTTCAGAGGCCCGAGCTCGGTGATGTCAAGATCAGAATCTTCAGAAATTACTGGAGATCCAATGGGGTTGATCTCCAGCTTTTCACTCAGTTGCTTCACATTGGCTTTGATGTATCTCATATCCTCCTTCCTCTTCTGATTGAGTTTATGAAGCTTTACTTCAGTCTTCTTGCAGGAGGAGAATATGGCGGTCAGGTACTTTAGGATCCCACTAGCTGATCCTCTCTCAGGGGCTTCCCTAGAGGTAGGGACAGCCCTAGCACCGCTTCTTGATCTTGTCGGTGCCTCGGGACTGGAGGCCGGCGAAGGAGCAGCCTGGACACTCACTGGTTGAGGCTTCTGAGGCCTCAAAGGAGTGTGCTCCACATCCTTCACGAACTCAATACCTGTGACTTTCTCAATCATATACATGAGGTAGGGAGCATAGCCACATGACCTGTTGGGCGTGCAGGATATGTTGACCATATCATTCCAAATGTATTCCGCCACATCGAATGGGCGGTCCTTGCTTATCACTCTCATTAGGGTTCGGAGGTAACCCTGCACGCTCCAAGCATCTCCATCTTTAGGAGCAATAGTCTTCCGGAGCACTTTGTTGAGGACCACAAAGAATGGTTTCATGTTCTTTGTAGAGGGAGGGACATACTTTGAGTTCGGCTCATATAGGAATTTCATCCTATCCTTCTCCATGACACCTATGTTGTGGATGATCAGCCTGTCATGTTCACAGGTGTCCAGATGGAGCAGATTATTGAAGTCCTCTTGAGTGATACTATACTTAGATCCGTGTGTCATCCAAGTAACACTCTCTTCATCCTCACTTGAGAAGTGGCAAGTTGCAAAGAACTGTGCAATCACCTCATCATTCCAGTTATGCCTGAAGGCAAAGAGATCCTTCAGGCCATGCCTCTCAGCTGCTGCAATGACTTCATCAAAAGCTGAGCACTTCTTCTTCTCAAGGTGTGCCCAGTCAATCCACTGACTGCGCACCACCGGTGTCTTCATTGGGAGATACACCAATTTGTAGAAGTCTGCATGGAAGTTGCACCAAAACCTGCCATCGACAGCTTGCTTTGGCCTGCCATACCAGTCAATGCTCCTGAACTTGGCTGCTGAATCACTGCCCTTGCCGTTGAACTTCTCCTCAGTAGGGTCCCGGACCCCTTCCCTGGGAGCATGGAGCTTCAAGGGCCCAACTGGCCCCGTTGCTACTCCCTTGCCCTTTCCTTTTGCTTGACGAAGGCCGCTTATAGACGCGGCAGCCTTCGAGGCAGGCTTCTTGACACAGACCTTCCTCCGAACCTGGGGAGGGGAAGTAGCAGGCTCGGAAGGTCTTTCTTGGCGTTTCTTGCCAAGACCCGCCGAGGACCGAGGTGCCACCTCGTGGTCCAACTCGGCCTCAAAGTCAGAGATCTCGTTGTCGGAGTTCGACATGACCTGAGAATGATTGAGCAAGAATAATGATAAGTTATACAAGGCATAGGTAAGGCAAGATAGCAATGGATGGCATTAAGGAATTAAGGAATTAGGTTTCAGGTTCAGAAACATCGGACTTGTCCGGTGCTCAGGCACGGACTAGTCCGGGGTACCGGACTTGTCCGTGCATGGACCGGACTAGTCCGGTGTTCATCCTCAACAACCTAACAGATTGGTCAAGGGATGATTCCTAATGCAAATCTAGTCTAGCATACACGTAGTACATCAAATAAGCATGTATCTAGTGAAGGATGCTAGGCTATACGATCAACAATGGAGAAAAACAAGATTTCTAGGGTTTTGAAGAAATTTACCGAAGAAATCGATGGAGGCTCGAAGTTTTGGGGGTTGGAGGTCGGACTATTCCGATAGCTTCAATCCCCAAGAGGTCAAGCTTGATCTCCGCCCAAATGTGGACTTTTTCGACGGAGGGAGGAGAAAATCGCCTTGGGAGCTCGAGCGCAAGAGAGAGGAAGCGTGAGCAAAAGTGGGGGTGAGGAGATTAGGGTTTGGTGGCGGCTAGGGTTATGGACACGATAAATCGGACAAGTCCGGACATGACCGGACTAGTCCGAAGTCATCCAGAGACCTATATCGGACTAGTCCGTGGTCTATCGGACTAGTCCGGCCTAACTGGCACTCTACGGACTAGTCTGCATGGGCGGACTAGTCCGGGTAACCACGGACTAGTCCGTGGTCACCAGGAAAGAATTGCATAGCCCATTCATATATATTTGAAGGTTCAATAATAGAGAATAGAGAGGCAAACCAATTCAAGTAATCTTGATGAATTTGACCAGTAAGCATACAACAATCATACAATGATCAAAATTCATCAAGATTTAATAATTGACATAGTTTTTTGAGAGAAAAATGGAGAGGGATGATTTTCACAATTCAATCAACATTTTTGAAGCAATCATACAGGTATGCAACTTTTCAAGCCACACTCCGAGAATCAAGAATATTTAGCTCATTTCGGAGTTTGCAAAAACGCTTTTCATCAAGTGGCTTGGTGAATATGTCGGCCAATTGTTTTTGGGTGTTGACATGTGAGATGGTTATGTCTCCTTTCATGGAATGGTCTCTCAAGAAATGATGTCTTATGTCTATGTGTTTAGTCCTAGAGTGCTCAACTGGATTGTGGGCTATTTTAATGGCACTCTCATTATCACAAAGGAGAGGAATACGGTTCATATTGTAACCGTAATCCCTTAGAGTTTGTCGCATCCAAAGGAGTTGTGCACAACAACTCCCGGCTGCAACATACTCCGCTTCGGCTGTGGATAATGCAATGGAGTTTTGTTTCTTAGATGACCAAGAAACCAAAGATCTTCCTAGGAATTGGCATGTGCCAGAGGTGCTTTTTCTATCAACTTTGCACCCGACATAATCTGCATCGGAGTAACCAACGAGATTGAATTTGGAGCCTTTTGGGTACCAAAGACCAAGGTTGGGTGTATGAACTAAATATCTCAAGATTCCTTTTACGGTTGTCAAGTGACATTCCTTAGGGTTGTCTTGAAATCTTGCACACAAACATACACTCAACATAATATCTGGCCTAGATGCACATAAGTAGAGTAAAGATCCAATCATGGAGCGATATACCTTTTGGTCGACGCTTGGTCTATCTTCATTGAGATCCAAGTGGCCATTCGTAGCCATGGGAGTCTTTAGGGGCTTTGCCTTGTCCATGCCAAACTTCTTGAGTATGTCCTGCGTGTACTTGGTTTGGCTTATGAATGTTCCTTCCCTTTGTTGCCGCACTTGGAATCCCAAGAAGTACTTCAATTCTCCCATCATTGACATTTCAAACCGGTCTGTCATAATTCTACTAAATTCTTCACAGAAAGATTGGTTAGTTGACCCAAAAATTATATCATCAACATAGATTTGGCAAATAAAAAGATCATTATCTAGATTCTTAGTGAATAATGTATAATCTACTTTGCCAATTTGAAAACCATTATCAATTAAGAAATCTCTAAGACACTCATACCAAGCTCTAGGAGCTTGTTTGAGGCCATAGAGAGCCTTACGCAGTTTATATAAGTGGTCGGGAAACTCTTCGTCTTCAAACCCGGGTGGTTGCTCTACGTACACCTCTTCCTTGATCGGTCCGTTGAGGAAGGCGCTTTTTACGTCCATTTGATACAGCTTGAAATCATGGTGAGTAGCATATGCAAGTAATATTCTAATTGATTCAAGCCTAGCTACTGGAGCAAAAGTCTCATCGAAATCCAAACCTTCGACTTGTGAGTAAACTTTGGCCACAAGTCGTGCCTTGTTTCTTGTCACCACTCCGTGTTCGTCTTGCTTGTTGCGGAAGACCCAGTTGGTGCCCACTATATTTGCATTGGGTCTTGCCACAAGTTCCCAAACCTCATTTCTCTTGAAGTTGTTCAACTCTTCTTGCATTGCCACCACCTAGTCCGGATCCTTCAATGCATCCTCAGTCCTGCGTGGTTCCAAAAAGGAGACAAACGAGTAATGCTCAAAAAAATTAGCTATACGAGATCTAGTGGTTACTCCCTTTTGGATGTCACCGATGATGTTGTCGATTGGGTGATCCCTTTGAATGCATTGGTGTACTCTTGGGTGTGGCACTTGGAGAGTTGTGTGTTGGTGATCATTTTCTTCTCCCCCTGAGTGGTTGCCCTCGTTGATTTGTTGATCATCTTCATATTCTTGTGATTGATCTTGTATTGAAGCTCCCCCTTGACTGTTGATCTCCGCTTGTGGTTCACTTTCCTCTTGTATTTGTGACGATGAATCTTGTGGTCAAACTTCGCCCAGAGCCATTCTCTTCAATGCTTGATGAGGAGCTTCTTCTTTACCTAATTCACATTGATCAACTTGCTCCTTTTGGAAGCCATTAGTTTCATCGAACACTACGTCACGTGCCACTTCAACAAGTCCGGAGGCCTTGTTGAAAACACGATAGGCGTAAGTGTTCGAATCATAACCAAGCAAGAAACCTTCATCGGACTTCGACGCGAACTTTGAAGTCCTGGGCTTCTTGTTCAAGATATAACATGGAGAGCCGAAAACTCTACAATATGAAATGTTTGGTTTGTTACCGGTGAGTAGCTCATAAGGAGTCTTCTTGAGTAGTCGATGAAGGTAGAGTCGATTTGCGGCATGGCAAGCGGTGTTAATTGCTTCCGCCCAAAATTGATCCGAAGTTTTGTATTCATCGAGCATTGTTCTTGCCATCTCTATGAGCGTTCGGTTCTTCCTTTCGGCAACTCCGTTTTGTTGTGGAGAGTATGGTGCTGAAAATTCGTGCTTGATTCCCTCCTCATCAAGGTACTCCTCCACTTGTATGTTCTTGAACTCCGTGCCGTTGTCGCTCCGAATACTTTTGATCGATAGTGAGAACTCGTTTTGCGCTCGCTTGAAGAGTTTCTTGAGTGTCCCTTGTGTTTCTGACTTGTCATGCAAAAAGAACACCCAAGTGAAGCGGGAAAAATCATCAATAATGACTAAACCGTATTTATTACCGCTGATGCTTATGTAAGCAATTGGACCAAACAAGTCCATATGAAGTAGTTCGAGCGGTCTTGTCGTAGTCATGATGTTCTTTGCGGGATGATGTGCTCCAACTTGCTTCCCGGCTTGGCACGCGCTACAAGGCCTGTCTTTCTCAAAAACAACATCTTTCAAACCTCGGATGTGATCACCCTTGAGGAGTTTTTGAAGATTCCTCATACCAACATGTGCTAGCCGTCTATGCCACAGCCAACCCATGTTGGTTTTTGCAATCAAGCATGTGTCGAGTTCGGCTTTATCCTTGTTGAAGTCAACAAGGTAAAGCTTTCCCTTCAACATACCCTTGAATGCAACGGAACCATCACTCCTCCTTGAGACGGTCACACCCTCGTTAGTGAACAAGCAATTATAACCTTTGTCACATAATTGAGATATGGACAGCAGGTTATAATCTAAAGATTCAACATGTAAAACATGAGAAAGAGTGTGTTGAGAGGATATTGCTATTTTACCGGTACCGAGGACCCTTCCTTGACTATTATCTCCGAAGTAGATGCCTTCGTTTGGGTCCTCGTTTTCTTCATATTCTACGACCATCCTCCTTTCTCCGGTCATGTGGTTGGTGCATCCACTGTCTAGCACCCATTTAGATCCACCGGAGGAATAGGCCTGCAGAAACAAATTATGCCTTGGTTTTAGGTACCCAAGCTTGCTTGGGTCCTTGGAGGTTAGTTACAATACATTTGGGCACCCACACATGGGATTTTGTGTTCCCATGGCGTGGCCCAGCATAATAAGCATAAACTTTACTAAGATTGTTTCTCATTAATACATAATAGGCATCAAAGGTTTTGAACAAAAGTTGCTGTTGTTTATGGATCGGACTAGTCTGGGTGACCGGACTTGTTCGGATGACCGGACTTGTCCGGACCACAACCGGACTAGTCCGGTATTCATGAGAGTTCAGGTTCTTAATTTTCGAGTTACCAGGTTGTGAGGGTCCTCCCTTCACAAAGGTAATCCTTCCCTTGTTATTCTTATGACTTCCAGCATTTTGCTTTCCATCATAAGAGTAACCAATGCCATACTTGACATTTGGAGGTCTTTGGACCAAGTATGCACTACGTGCATAGTTGATCCTCTCCTTGTCAAATATTCCACATTGGTTAGGATTTTTATCCTTTGTGGAGGTAGACTTTTCCTTCAAACTGGTTTTGATTTTACCACATTTGCACATGTGAACAAGATTAGTTGAAGTGGGTTGAGAAGGTAGACTTGAAGAGGAGGAAGATTCACTTAGCTTGAGTGACTCAACTTGCACTTCAAGGATCTTGTTAACCTTGATCAGGTCATCAATTTGATCCTTGATTGCAACGTTTGAGTTGGTTAACTCCAAGCAAGTTTTCTTGCTTGAAGCTAGCTCAAGCTCTAGTGAGCTGTTTTTCTCCTTTTGAAGAACTAGAAGATTGTCGAGTTCGACATGCTTCTCCTCTTGGGAGATAATCATGTCCTCTTGACGATCAATTAGTCGTTCCTTCTCAACAAGTTGGT